>CAODLS010285128.1:0-16927 GCA_948243855.1 Flueggea neowawraea | reverse complement strand
GTTAATGGTTGTACACAGAAGTTCCCACGAGCGTGGCATGGCCCGTGTGTGGCTCTGGAAGCGGAAAGGAAGAGTTTTGTCAAAACAGTGAACCTATACCGTGTAATGGGCAAAACTGACACACGGCCGTGTGGAAGCTCGTGTAACTTGCAGTTTCACACGGATGCATGTTTTCATTTGTGTTTTGACTTGTTTCATCCGTGTTTGGCTTTGGTATGGCTGTGTCTTCATAATTGAACGTGTTAGGACGGGTTTAGGGTTGGTTTTAGGGTTTTCTCTTCCTATTTAGGCTTGTATTACTTGTAAACTATAAAATGGGGCTTGGGAACGTCTTGGGTAAGCTTTTGAACGTCGGTGTAAGCAGTTGTGCTTGTTTTTTACTCTGAATAGTAGAATTACTTGTGTTCTGCCTGTGAACGTGGATCGAATTGATCGAACTACGTAAATCTTGTGTTCTTGTGTGATTGTTCCTTGTTTATTTTGCATTTACTTCTATCGCCTAATTTCCTGACAAATATCAAGCGTGCCATGTTCTTGAAGATTTAGAAGAACATCGACATGATCATTTGCTTCCAAATTCTTAGACTTGTTCCTTTCTATATGTTCTCTAATGATCCCTCAAGGGTTGCATCTGCATCTTCATGTAGCTTCTGGAGTTTCGATCTCATCTCAATGATAATTTCCAAGGAAATAGGTCACCAATTCTGAAACCTCCAAGCACGCAAACGATTTTCTGAACAATTGGAGTGAAAGCGTCCCTTTGTTTTCCTACCTTGCCGAAAGCCGTCATTGAAATGATGCAATTTGACAAAGCTATAAACATATTGCTAAGATTTATAGGCGCATTTCCGCTTAAAGCTATTGATGCAATTAGGTGAGACACCTCTTCTTCTCTAATTGATTCGAATGATTGAACACGTTTATACTTAATAGCGCCAATGTGCAAATCTTTCTCATTTTTCTCCAATACTCTCCATATGGAGACAATGAAATCTCTCTTCCATTGCAGGCTATGAGACTAGCTGCGAGATTAAATGGTCTGGATGCAAAGAAAAGGTCATGAGTCTTCATCACTTCTCATTTGAATATATATATATATATATCAAACCTGATTAAGATTGTCTCATTTGATGATGAACTAATTAATTGGTTCCTGATAGAATCCAACTATTTCAATAGAGAAATTCAGTCAAGAACTGAGAACAATGTAAAGAAGGAGGAGATGAGTGTTGTATTAGAAATATTCAACAATCGATTACAAATGACCCACAGCACTTTTAGGGGCTGCTCCCTCCTACCAAACTCAAAAGAGTCACTGATAGAAAAGAAATTCTCTCTTCTCTATCTACTGCTCACAATCTCCTATAAATAGCCAATACAATACAAGCAAAAGTCAGCCCATTAAACAACCCTCCATCCCCTAATCATGACAAAATAGCACACACGTTTCCTCCACCTGCTCCTACTGACAAGGAAGATAAAATAAATGAAAACTACACATTTGACCAAAATAAACAAAGCATCTGGAACTATCTTCATTGAATTGGATTTGCTTCATTTGGATTTGTAGCATAATCTGGATTTGGATTTCTCTTGAGCTTCTCTCTCTTATAAACCAAAAGAATCCGTTCCGTATCTTGATGATATTTGAGATGAAAAATAATACTGTTATTTTGTTTTGAAGATAACATATGCGTCCACGTTATACATGTGAAATTATTTTTAGAAGGAATATACCCATTTTATATATATTTTTTCCGGACTTAAATTTTGGATTACAAGACTGTCTGAATTGATCAGAATGATTATTAATTGACACTAAATTATTAGAGGCACTAGCTAATTAAGTATGGGGCAAGTGCTGTCTGTATGTGTAGTTAGTATGTGTTTTTGTCTTCTTTTAAGATTTCTCCATTCTGATGTGCAGATTCCTCATGAAGTGGTCACAAACGTGACGTATTGGTCACTAGCGATTTCGTGACATGAAAATTAATTGAAATAGCCATTTGAGAAAATCAGTATTTTCTTTTTTAAACATGCCGTAATTAAGTTTATTAAAAGAATTTTGCTCCATTTGTGACTTTTGAGTTATTAGTATAATACACACCCGCATTGCGCGTGTGGTCTGTTTCTCTTTAATTTGAGACAAGAAAATGACTTTTGATTGATTAGTTAATAATTATTGAATGAGCAAATGAGGCATAAGATAGCATTTATTGTCGCACAAAAATATACGAAGTATTACTAATAGTGAAATAAGGCATGAGATAGTATTAATTGTTGGTAGTCCCAAGAAAACAAGCAATCAAATTAGCTGATTTTTTCTTGAGAATTTTTATCGGCAAATTGTCTTCATCTTCATCCAATTGTTTTTGGATGTTTTCCATGTAGTGCATGGTTTTGTGATAGGTGTCTCGTAAGCGTACGAGAACTGATGTATTTTTATCATGGAATATACTAAGTTTGATCAATTTGTAAAAGAAAAGCAATTAAACAGATGAATTGATTTTTTTGGGATTTTTGATTAAAGAAGCAAAATTAACAAAGGCAAGCAAATGTAAATGAGAATAGATAAACAATTAATAATAAAACATTAGGACTTTCAAGAATTCAACTAAAGACTCATATTTGCTAGCCTAAAGAAAATGGGGTTTTAAAATTGGGTGTTCTCTCCACCGAGTTAGCTTAAAGCCTCTCTCAAGATCATTTATGTCATACCTACATTTACTAAAAAGGTCATCTCGACCTCAATTAACTAAGCTAGGTTCATTAAGATATTGAGAAATTTCATCGAACACCTTACATGCATAGAATATATCTATCCTAAATCATGCAAGTTTAATGCTTGTAGATCTCATATAACCTTTATCTCTTGATCATTCAACTAGGTTTATCAAAACTATTATCAAGGTGATTAACCTCAACAATAACCTTCATCTCTTGAAGTCAAGCACACAAGGAAGAATAAGAGTAAACTCAAATCATAGCATTCTACAAAATCAAAAGATGACATATTTGAAGACAACGTTGATCAAAAAATTCAACTTGACGAAGAAGACCCAACAACACAAGTCAAAAGGGCGAAAAATATAACAAAAAATAACAAATCTGTCAAAGATAGAGACGTAGTTGGATGTCGAACACACAAATGGTGGAAAACTAACACATCGCAAAAGAAAGCAGCACACAAAAACTTGAAAAATTCACGAAAAATTACAAAAAAATAAAAAAAAAATCACAAAATAGAAACAAACAAACAAACAAAACACCAATCCCCCTCCCACACTTAAAATTCACGTTGTCCTCAATTTGTAAAGAACAATATAAAATTAAAAGTAATATGGGAAAAGAAAGGCTTCTCTGGTGTTGAGGTGTAAGTGGTGACTAGTTATCTTGTCTTGGAGAGTGCTCACTGAATTGATCCATTAATTGATCAATTCTCTTCACTGAAGTGGCTAAGAGCTGAAGTATGTTCTTCATACTTTGCTGGCGAGCTTCGATATGATTAAGCCATTCCTCCAGTGCCAAATGTTGTGCTAGCAGGGGCCTAAAATCAAATTTTTCTTTCTTTTCATCATTTGATCGACAATGAATTTAATCCTAGTTAAGAGAAAGTATCCCACGTTTACTTTAACCATGTTCTCAGCGTACCAAATAAAGAACAACTCAGTACGAGAGATAACATTGTTGTTATCTAAGCAACCAGCAAAGTTAAATGCTAAAAAGCATTGAAAATTCTATGAACAGGGTCCTGAGTATGCTGGTTTTGGAAATTCTTCGATTGTAAGGGTTCGGGTCAATTGACAAGTGTAATACTCTTTCTCATTGAATTCAACTGGGAAATCACAAAAAGTAGTTAAACATGCACCAAAATCACTCTGTGACTGATCCACCATCCCCAGAACATAATTAAATTCAGTGACATTTAACATTTAAAGCATGATTCCTACCCGTTAGACAAAACTTGACTGTATTAGGAGAAATGACATCACAATTTGAGCCCATATCAAATGCAAAGGTTGTATAAAACTCCCAGAACAATTCAGAGTAAGTGGGCAGATCTTTAGTGAAAAAGATAGTCAAATTCACATTACGCACCAGAGCCATAAACCTATCAGTAATATTAAAATACCGCAGCACATGCAAATCAGCTTTCCTAGGAGCACAAATAGGCAATTTGCATACCTGGGCGAGCTAGGCTCAGTCAGCTTTGCTTATGAAGCACGAGAAATCATTGTCAACATTTTTCTGTTGGATTTGTGCCGTACTTACTGCGTGTTTTCGTCTACCTCGGTGTAGTTAGGTTAGGCAGAGGGCTTTTATTTTCAGAGGCGTCAGATGAGGATGAGGTCGATGCCATTGGTGAAGATGGAGAATACCGTTGAGACAGCTCCGTTTGTTGGTGGCGGGTATATGTTGCGGACGAAGACGATTTTGGAATCGGTGTATGTGGCTCATGATGAGGACGAGGATGCCACTCGTACTGATGTTGAAGGCGATTACGAAATCGAGTGGAACGTCGTGATCGAAGAGTCGCGGCGGTTGTGGGTGGAAGCTCGGTGATAGTGAGATACGGTGGCTATTGGGATAGACCACCCTTTCGAGATGTGGCTTTAGTATATGGCATGGTGAAAGCTTTGGTTCGATGATGATGAGAAGCGAGGGCTTTTGGTAGGGACAACGATCAGCATGAAAGGAGACAAACAAAAGGAATTTTGGGAATGAGAGTGATTGTGGTCCGAAATTGGTCAAATTAGGGTATAACTAATTAGTGTGAATGACCAATTTGCCCCTATTTCCGAATCGGCCCCTTCTATTAATTAAAACGACATCGTCTGGATGGGTATGGTGGTCCTTGGCTGAAACTTCGCCGTTCCATTTAAGTGATGCACACTGTTTTGCTATTAATGCTATTTTGATTGAGACGACAATGTTTTGGGTTTTTATTGGCCAAAATGTTGTCATTTTTTCACACACCAAGATATCTTTCAGCCTGCATTGTCATGCTCATGTCAGCACTAGACACACGTCTCTGCCGCTACATTTGTTCCTCTCAGTTGAGATTTTCTTTTAAAGTGTGACATGAGCATCCTACACATCCCCACACTTATTTCTTGTTCCATCGCCATATTTCATTTGCAACGAACATTCTCATCCTGAAATCTTATCAAACTCAAGCCAAGTGTGATTAAATTCTCAAAAAATGTGGACGAAAACATGAAGTCGTATAACTCCAAAAGAACTCAAAATTGACAATATAAATTGAAATCAAAAAACAAGATGATAAAAACCTTGGGTTGCCTCCTAAGGTTAACGTTGTATTAGCTAGACTTAAGCCACACTCAGTTGTAATGGAGTTCACAAATATAATCTACCTCAACCAAACATGGCACAAATCCTTCATAAAATGGCTTCAAATGTTGCTCATTCACATTAAAAACCTTAGCTATTTCGATGCTTTGAATATCGACGACACCATGAGGATAAACATGAACAACCACAAAAGGATCAACCCATTTTGAGCGAAGCTTTCCTGTAAAAAGTTTCAAGGTAGAATCGAAGAGAAGTAACTTTTGACCAACTTAAGGTTCTTGTGCACGATTTGGATATCATGAAAAGCTTTGGACTTGGCCTTGTAAATGGCTTCATTTTCATATGCGTGTTTCCAAATTTCCTCAAGCTCTTGAATTTACAACTTTTGGCTGCTGCCCAACTTATTCAAAATTTGTGTAGCACTTTTTTATGGCCCAAAATGCCATGTGTTCAATCTCAACAGGTAGGTGATAAGATTTTCCATATACGAGGCGATAAGGTGACATACTTATTGGAGTCTTCTACGCAGTCCTGTGAGCCTAATGTGCATCGCCTAGACATTGACTCCAAACCTTGCGGTTTGGGTTCACGATTTTCTCAAGTATGCTTTTGATAATCTGATTGGACACCTCAGCTTGCTCAATTATTTATGGGTGGTAAGCAGTGGACACTCTATATGTGTAACACCACACTTCTTAAACAAGGCTTCCACCGCTCGATTGCATAAATGGGTACCACGATCACTAACGACGGCCTTAGGAGTGTCGAAATTAACAAAGATATTAGCCTTCAAAAATTCAACAACAACATTAGCATCATTAGTCAGGGTAGCTTTCACTTCTACCCACCTCGAAACATAATCAACAACAAGTATAATATATTGGTTTCCAAAAGATGATATGAAAGGACCCATAAAGTCAATACCCCAAATATCAAAAATTTCACAAATAAGAATTGGTGTTTGAGGCATTTAATTCCTTTGGTTTATATTTTCAACATGTTGACAATGATCACAAGCTTTGCAAAATGCATAAGATTTTTTAAAAATTTTGTGCCAATACAAATATGATTCAAGCACTTTCCTTGTTGTCCTATTAGGGCCGAAGTGACCACCACAAGCTGATGAATGACAGAATTGCAATATAGAAGAGATTTTAGATTCAGGTACATACATGCGAATAATCTGATCTGAAGACATTTTTCAAAGGTAGGTGTCGTCCCAAATATAATATTTGGCGTCACTCAGTTTATCATTTTGGGATCTACTGTAACCTTCAGGAAAATCATGGTTAGTCAAATATTTAACAATATCAGCGTACCATGTATTACGACATGGTCATGTCGTAGTTAACGCATAGAGGTGTTCATCAGAAAATTCTGTAAAGATCACAATATCTGTCTTTGGAAATCTTGGGAGTTATTCCTTCTATTTTAGTGACTATGACATGGTCATGCCATAGTGATGCTATTTTTTATGCACTTGGAATTTCCTTTCACCTTTGAGGGGCAATGGCACTAGCATTTTTCCTTGGGTTGATATCAGGCTAGAAGGGCAACTTTCCTTTGTTTTCAAGCTTGTTAACAGAGGTGGCCAATTTGCTAAGTCGATCCTTGATTTCAAAAATACTTGCCTCTGTTGTTGACTAAAAATTTTGTGTGGATACTTGAAGTTGTGTAGAAATCGCCAATGATCTCACAATTTATTCCAACCTTTGTAACCTATCAGGTCCTGGC
The DNA here is from genome assembly GCA_948243855.1 of Flueggea neowawraea. NCBI lineage: Eukaryota > Viridiplantae > Streptophyta > Magnoliopsida > Malpighiales > Phyllanthaceae > Flueggea > Flueggea neowawraea. The sequence goes on along the minus strand of CAODLS010285128.1, from coordinate 9,880 downwards.
ATTTGTTGGGATCTTTCATTGTTCCTTTCTCTTTGATTGTTTTTGGGAGCCGAATTGTTGTTATTGTTCCCATTGTTCACATACCTCAAATTCGAATGATCCCTCTATCCTGCATTGTATGTGTTAGAATATGAGCCATATTTCTTCCAAGTATTTGGTACAATACCTCCCAATGCATTGACCTCAGCAACATGATCCTCTTGCAAATATGGTGGTAATGTTGAGCCTTCTTCTACAGACTTAAAGCAAGTGCACCTAATAATTATAGTATGTGGACCTGAGTATCGAGTGTCGTATCTCACAGAGACTATGATTATTAGCTACTCACTATCTCTCTATTATCTAACCAACAATATCGAATGCAATGAATTGAATTAAAACTAAACAATTTGCAAAAAAAAAGAACAAACAACGTAGAGAAATGAATTAAACCTGGGCAATCGATCAAAAGATAGCACCTAGATATTGAATCCCCTCAGAACGTTCTAAGATAAAGTAACATGCTATTGAAACATTCATTCTAGCAATAAGACCGTGGAAGTTCCTCAAGTATGCTAATCACCCTCTCGAGTCAATTAACTTCTAACTCTAAGTTGATTAATCGAAATCTCTTCCTAATTAAAACTCCCAACATTGCATTACCGTTTTATGAACTTCACTATTAGGTTTGACCCTAATCCAGATGATTTATGTCGATCTATCTCTAAGTTTGCATGGAAATCCTTTCATGTATGAGTGATCTATCGCACGAAAAACCTCTAGATTACTCACGCATGAATCAATGTCAAATCAATGTGGATCCAAAACCAATTCAACAATAATATGGAATAATCATAGATGAATCACAATTCTTGAATTAGTGAATGAAATAACACAATCCCAATCACAAAGACATACTGGAGTTCATCATATCTAGATGCATAGAAAGAACTAGTTCATATTCGAAGAGAACAATACAACAAGACTAAAAAGAGAATTAGAGAGAGAAGAACCCATGATGAAATCTTCCAATCCTTCGAACAATCTCCTCAATCTTGATCTAAAATCCACTTTGAAAGCAATCTACCATTAAAACCCAATGTTTTTCCTCTCAAAGAAGCGTCCTTTTGGTGTACAATGGCGGCCTCCCTCTTAGGTTTTCGTGCCACACTTAAAGCAGCCCGAAATAACACCTCTAGAAAGCCACGGGCACAAGACACACCCGTGTCTTCATATTTTTGTTCGTGTCATCATTAAAATGCGCATTTTTACAAACAGTGTAAGACACAAACACATCCACGGCCATGTCTTACCTTGCTCCGTCTGTGTCTTGCTAAAACTTAAAGAATAACACATTTAAGACATCACAGGGTCCTCTACTTCAATCACATGTCTATATCTTCATGAAAGACGACCGTGTCTTGTCTCGAAAGCCTTAGAAATCCTCGTTTAAGCTTTGTTTTTGCTTCCTTTTGTTCCATTCCATCAAGACAATATTACATGACCTAAAAAGCACAACATGAATGGTTAAAGCACTAGAAAACACAAATAACATTCAGTTTATACTCAAAACAATACGAATTTGATAGCATAAACATGTATAAATGAACATTTATCAAACTACCACAGACTTAACCTTTTGCTTGTCCTCAAACAAAGAAACAAGTAAGACAATGGAAAAAAACATTATAACCAAATTCCATCAACGGTGGCATAGGACTTCACATTATGTGCTAATGAAAATAAATTGAAGAGTGGAGAATCTGAAATATGCATAGGGTACTCATCAACTCGAATTGCCTCCCCAAATTAGACACAATTCAGAGCTCAAATAACCAAATTAATCGATTTGATTTGATCACCCATTCAACACATCAATTCAATTGTCCAATATAATATTTGGCATTTCGGGCAACATTGATATTGAACTTTAGACAATTTCATGAAATCCACCAATGGACTTTAGACAAGGGTTCAAATTTTGTGCTTTTTCACTTATTCTGGTTTCCACCACCAAAGATATTCTGTTTTACCCAAAAACTACTCATTTGTGATGAGTGTTCTCGATTACTTAGAAACCCCTTGTGGCAGTGTTTTGCATACTCATGTCGAAAAATAGAGGAGTAGATGTCGAACTCCATGTACTTGTCCCGGTTTAAGTTCAAGCAAGTCAAGAGTAACCCTTATATGCATTTATTTGTTCAATTTTCATGCCCGCATTCTTTTAATTATTACTCAATTTATTAAACAATGATCTAAATAGTGAAGAAAACAAAGCGAAAATTTTGATTACAAGCTCAAAATTAGTGTGGAATTTAGAACATGCAATTTAAATCTTCCAATAATAGATGCATATTAAAAATTCTCAACTATTCAACTCATTTGCATCGTCAAATAACATGCATCCCACAGCCACACAGTATCAATAATTTGATTAAAATTTTCAAGCACCCTACCCCACACTTACATTGTGCATTGTCCTCAATGTACATAATTAAACACCGAATGCAAATGGGAAAGGGAACAAAAGAAGGGAGTCCTGGAACTTCCTTGAAAATAGATATGTGGAGATGAGTCTTAGCATGAATTTCATCCAAATCTGTAAGAAGCCCAAGCAAAACAAAAGAAAACTGAAAACAAAATAACAAACTCAATTAAATAAAAAATAATTTGAAAATAAGAACAAACTTAAATAAAATGCCAAACAAAGAAACTTTCAACGAAAACCAAAATTTGGTTGTTTCCCAATAAGCGCTCCTTTAACGTTAATAGCTTGACGTTGGTGGCCAAGACCTATCACGAGGGCTTGTATGCATGGCATGAAGCATTTGCACCATTGTCACGATCCATTCCCGGGACCATGACCGGCGTACAAGGCAGACCATCTATGGGAGCTCGGCCCATCTCGTACAAGCCTCAAAGATCAGAATGTGCTACCCAACATTAATTTCTAAAACATTTTGGAAGAACATTGTTTATTTAAAACATACGAAATGTAAAACAGATTTATAAGTAAATCAATATGTATATATAAAAATACCCATAAATATATCAAAACAGTAAATATTGGTAAAAACCAAATAAATACATCAGAGTATACTAGACAACCCAGTAACCCATCAGCATCATGGTTCAGAGCTCTAATCAACAAATCAAAGGGCCTGAACGAGAGGGCGTCACTAACCAAAAGACTCCTCACGGGTGTCCGAGATGCGAAAAGGTTGCTGAAGCCAAAATCTATGCATCTGAAAGATGGAATCATCCACACATAGAAATAAAACGGGGGGGGGGGGGGTCAAATCCAGTGAGGAACAACACTCCAGAACGCCGCATACGTGCCTCACAAAGACTGTTTTGAAACAGTTCGCAAATACCACATGCAATAGAATAGGTATATAAATATACACGCTACATAGGTATAGCCTTTAGAAAAATCATTTCAAAATCATTCGCAAATAAAGCAACTAGCATGCACGTAGGCGTGATAAAATCATCTCAGATTTCAAATCAAAGTTTCATATTCAAAACATATACAAGCGATATGGGACTAAAGCGTGATATGGATTTAGTCATAAATCACAAGATGTGTGGACCAGCCAAAAATCACGATGAGGACCACCTCTATCAATATCAAATCATGTACCTGATCGGGGCAACATGGCTACCGATAACCCTGGTAGCTGGGCTATATCAATCATTGGTATACCAAAGGCTACGTGCCTCGTAGCACATATGTCCCCATATCAAAAACCAAATCATACTATCATATAGTATCAATCCATCATTAAAATCAGAGGGAATATATATATAATACATATATATTCACTTCAAAATAGTTATTGATTATTAAATTACATAAACAATTTAATATCTTAACCAATCCTTAGATTAATCCATTTTCCAAAATATGCTCAACACATCAAGAACTAGTAAATAGGAGTTTCGAGACACAACCAATGTGTCTGAAACTTCTATTCACTCACCTGGAAGTCCAAGCAAAACACCTGTCAAGCCCAACTAGTCGGTGGCTGGTCTCGCTGGCAAGGACAAGTAATTGTATACATACAAATAACACAAGTGTCAATATGTGGTATTGTGGCAATACCAAATGCATGATATCCAAATGCAAATGTAAACCCTCAAAGTCGCTCAAAATATAATCCAAAAGTGAATCCATCACTTTCTATCCAAAATTCAAAATCTACGTAAAATTACAATTTGGTCCCCGACTAGTGTAAAATTACGTTTTAGTCTCCGAGACTCGACAATTTACAAAACAGTACCCAGGGTACGTTCAGACTACCAACTAGACTTCCAAAAGTCATAATCTCCAAATTCGATCCCGAACTCTCAGAAATCGTGAATTAATGTCTGAGTCATAAAATTACAAGTTAGTCCCTATATTTCAGAAATTACCAGCCTAGCCTCAGCTTTCTTAAAAATTTACTAATTTTTCCACAACAGAAAGTATTTGTAAGAACACCAAAAATTTGTCTGCGACAGAAAATATTTGCAAAAATGCCAAAATTACGTTCCGTTTAATACCCGATGTTCTAATCGGTCCACATTATCTCTAATCACCCTCAGAGACACAAATTTATAATCAATTCAAACAAAAAAAACCCTCAAATTCATCCTAAATCACCAAAACCCGAACCTAACCCTAGATTAACCAAAACATCATCAAATCCTTCAATTCGAGGCTTGAATCGTGTTTCTTTAACCTCAATATAATCTAATCTAATAACCCTAAACATTTATTAACTCAGAATCATAATAAAATTCGAACCCTAGAAAAATTCGGCCAAAAATGCATCTTCTGAATCGATGCATGAAAATGATGTAAAAATGGAGAAAGAGATGTAATCTTACCTCAGAGATGGATTAGGAACGTTAGGGGAGTAATGTGGAAGAAATTCAGACGAGTTGAGAGAGATTTGAGTGTGAAATGGAGAGAAAATGACGAACTCGGTCGGTTTCAGATGTTTTAAGAGCTGCAGATGAAAACGTACCATTTCGACCATTTCAAAGGCAACGTACGTTATACTTGAGCTAAACTACGTTATGGTCATTCACAACGTACGTTGTACATCACAACGTACGATGTGATGCATTCTAGTAGCCATAGATTCAAAGAAACATAACTCAACGTACGTCTTCCCATGCCAACGTACATTGATCATCCTCGTATCCCATATAACGTATGATGTGCCTAGCCAACATACGTTATGCTACTTTTCTAGATAACGTACATCTTCCCCACTCGACAACATACGTTGTACTTAAGTTAAATGCACATTTTTCACTCTCCAATCTCATAATTGACATTCCACGGTCGGACCTCCCTCGAGGTTCGATAACACCTAATCCTTGAAGAAATACATCCGATTATCTTCAAGATCAATCGGGTTTGGTCAGAAAGCTACAAGAATCCTAACCAAAATATGTGCAATATTACAACCATCTTCACACCTTAGCACATTGCATCGATTCACTTTGGTGCTCTTAAAGCGCCATATGAGATGACACATCGCTTTTGCTTTGGCTTTTGGTTGCAACGTCTCAAGCATTTTGTTCTTTGCCTTTTACCTCCGAGCTCTTAGCCTCTTCTTCTTCTTCACTTTAGGCACCATTTCATGAACCTTGAGTGCATTATTTAACTCTTCTTTGTTAGGTACCTGAACCACACTAGACAAAACAACATTTTTTGTAGTAGAATGTGAGTCAGAATAGTGTTAAACCTTAGAATCCTTAATTTCAACACACTTATCCTCAACTTTAAGAGTTAACAACAGACCACACACATCAACGATAGACTTGAAAGTAGCTAAGAATGGTCGTCCTAGGATCAAAGGCGTTTCTAGATTACACATCATGTTAAGGATCATAAAATCAACAGGAAACATAAAATCTCCTACGCTAACCAAAACATTCTCTACAATGCCTCTATGATGCATAATAGACTTATCAACTAATTGTACAGGCACCCTAGTTAGTATGGGTTCTCCTAAGTCCAAATTTTCAAACAAATCATACGACATCATATTAATACTATCTCCTAAGTAAGCTAATGCATCATCAATCTTTAAACTACTGATAGTAAAGGGGATAAAGAAACTCCCTGGATCTTTTAACTTCGCCAGTGATGTCAAAGGTAGCCCGACCTTCTCTTTCTTTTTTTAGCCTTAGCTATAGGTAGTGGTTGCTTGGGTTTGGTGGTTGCCTTCTCAATATCACCCGAGACAGCTTACACATGCTTCCTCTGGAAGAGTGCTGCAGGATAAGGAACCCAAGGCATGTATTCGCGAAGCACCCTTTTTGGCTCAACCTCTTCTACTTTATTTACCTCAATTTTCTTCTGAGCCTTTTCTTCTTCCATGCTTCCCTCCATATTACCATGATCAACCCTATTAACAAATATAGCATGAACCTGCTCCTTAGGGTTTGTTTCAATGTTGCTCGGTAAGGACTCTAGTTGCCTTTGAGATAGCAGCTTCGCTATCTACCCAATCTGTTTCTCTAAATTGTGAAGAGAAGCCTCTTGATTTTGAAGTTAGGTCCCATGATTCATCACAGTAGTCTCAATATGTGTGAACCTTTTTTCAGAAGCTTTAATATACTTGCTCATCAACTCCTCAAAGTTTAGTTTTACGGACTGGTGTGGCTACTAAAACCTAAGTGGTTGATTTTGTCTCTGCTGATTCTGACCTCCCCATGAAAGGTTCTGGTGATTCTACCACCCTGGATTATAAGTGTTGTTATAGGGATTGTTCTGAGGATTGCTCGCATGCCCCATATAGTTCACAGTCTCAAGAAACTCCTCGCTTTTACGTCCTCCCCCACATACCTCATAACATGCAATTTGAGCTGATTATTTCACTGTGGAAAGTCCCTCAATATTCTTACTTAAAACCTCTACTTGCATAGCTAAATCCGTTACAACGTCTACATCATACAACCCAGCTAATTTCGATGGCTTCGCTTGTGTTGTGTGCCATTGATAATTATTTATAGTCATCTCCTCTATCAAATCATATGTAGAATCTGGTGTCTTATTATTCAGAGTTCCTCCAACTGCAACATCAATCATCTGTCTGGTGCTTGAATTCAACCCATTATAGAATATCTGAACTTGTAGCCAAACAGGTAGTCTGTGATGTGGACACTTCCTCAATAGCTCTTTGAATCTCTCCTACGTATCATACAATGATTCTGACTCAATCTATGCGTAGGAGGAAATATCATTCTATAACTTGGTTGTCTTGGCAGGTAGAAAATACTTCAGTAGGAACTTCTCTGCCATCTGATTCCATGTAGTGATAGAACCCCTCGATAATGAATTTAGCCATTGTTTAGCCTGAATTCGAAGTGAAAATGGAAATAGCCTCAATCTGATCGCATCATTGGTGGCCTCGCTAATCTTGAATGTATCGCATATCTCTAGGAAATTGGCCAAATGAGTATTGGGATCCTTATCTTGCAACCCTTCAAACTGAACAAGTTGTTGCACCATCTGAATAATATTCTGCTTGATTTCAAAATTGTTAGCTGCAACAGCCGGTCTCACAATGCTAGTTTCTATCCCCATCAAATTTGGTCCAGCATAGTCTAACATAGTCATAGGTTGAGCCACTGGATTTATAGGTCCTGCCCATTCGGCAGGTTGCTCTGTTGTGCCTAAATTATTCATGTTTGCTTCCCTTTCTCTGTCTATTTCCTTAGCCCTTTTCCTGAGTATTTTTATGAGGTTCTGCAACACTGTTCTCTCAATTTTAGGATCTGCTTCAATCAACTCAAAGGGATTCCCTCGGGTCATATACTAACAGGATCCTGAAATAACAACGGGTACAAGAAACCCAAGCATAATTTCAAATAGACAAATATTAAAACCAACAAAAAGAATATCAACCAAACAACTGAAATAAACAAAATAAAATAAATAGATAAAATGGCTAGATTGATAAAGATTAAGCTTTCCTAATATCCTAGTCCCCAGCAATGGTGCCAAAAACTTAATACCATCCGGCCTAGACCTACAGACTAAGGTAAGTACACCTATCGAAATGTAGTACGTGGACTTAAGTACTGAGTGTCGTATCCCACAGAGACAAATAGTATTAGCAATTACCATTTCCCTATTATCTAGCCTACAAATTAAATGGGTATGAATTAAACGTAAAAGGAATAAATAACCGAGCAATCAAGGTGAAAGTAGCATCCAGATGTTGAATCCCTCTAGGACTACCTACACGAAACTGACCTCGTCACTAACCTACTTGTTCATACAATTGGACCGTAGGAATTTCTAACATACATTAACCTCTCTCTCGAGTCAATTAACATCTAACGTCAAGTTGATTAACCGGAATCTCTTCCTAATTAAAACCCCCACGTTGCATTAACATTGATTTATGAATTCTCATATTAAGTTTGACCTTAATTTGAAAGATTTACGTCGATCTATCTCTAGGTTTACGTGCAAATCCTCTCATCTATAAGTGATTCTAACACACGATGAATCTCTCGATTGCCACACATGGAATCAACTGTCGAATCGAAACTCCAGTAAAATTAATTCAACAACAACACTATATATCATAGATGAGTCTCAATTCATGAACAAAGCAACACAATAAAAAAAACCCAAATCACCAATTCATCCTAGGGTTCATAGCATCTAGATACATGTAGGTTCATTTCATAATTACAAAAGATCCAACAGCAATAATGAAAGGAAAACAAGAGAGAAAGAAAGAACCCATTGAGAATCCTTAAATCTTTAAGAAATCTGTTCAATCTTGATGGAATTCGTTCGAGGAATGTTCTCATCTTGAAACCCAACCCTTTGTCTCTCTAGAGCTCTGTTCTTATGTCCAGATGATGGCTTCTCCCTTAGGCTTTTTGTGCCACACTTTAAAAACCCAAAACAAGGCATTTGGGTAAGACAAGGTTGTGTCTTACCTCCATCCATCTATGTCTTTCTTTTAAGCGTAAAATCTATGGCGTTGACTAAGACACTGACATGGCCTACGCCCGTGTTTTGAAGAATTATGTTTGTGTCTTGTTCCACGGCTATGGCTTGCATATTCCCATCTTTGTCTTGATTGAAACGTCACCATTCGTACTCCAGTGCATCACACTGATAGAACAGTCGTGTCTTCATGAAATATCTATGTGTCTTCTCCACAACTTCAAGAAACTTACGTTGAAGCCTCCAATTGCAGAAGAATGATGATCCACGGCCGTGTCTTGATGAATTGCGATCGTGTATCGCCCCAAAAGCCTCAGAAATCATCGTTCAAGCTCCGTTTTCACTTGCTTTCATTTCTTTTCATCAAGACACCATTAATTGACCTGAGGAAGAAAATAAAAATGATTAAAGTACCAAAACTCACAATTGATGCTCAATTTATAGCAAAACGAGTATGAATGCGAATATAAAAATACATATAAATAAGCATGGGGCGTATGTTGTGAGCATGGGGCGTATGTTGTGTATGTGTAAGATGTACATTGCATGAAAAATGACATGTGTTGCCTTTAAATTTTAGGGAAACGGTGTGCTTTGATCCGTCAGCCTTTTTAACCCTAAAACCTAAACTCCATTCGTCATTTCCACCTCATTTTTACTCCAAATCGCTCCCAACTCGTCTGATTCTCTCTCCCATTGTTCCTCATCCATTCCTTATCATCTCTGAAGGTAAGATTGAGCTTCTAATCTCTTCATTTCATCATTTTCATGCTTGAATCTCACTTTTGGTTTTGAGGCCGATTTTGCATCTAGGGTTCGAATTTGATTATTTTGCCAAATGAGAGTTAGATATTGATTGTTTATGATGGATTAATGTTAAAGGAACACAGATTTAGCTAGAAACATAAGATTTGATGTTGCTTTGAAATG
>CAODLS010285124.1:0-17566 GCA_948243855.1 Flueggea neowawraea | reverse complement strand
CCCTTTTTTTCATTTAGAAATTTGGCCAACTATATATAGAAGCATAGAAAACCTAATCAATGTGTACTAGGATTTCTTTTAGTTTTCCTATAAGAATTAGAACTCCCCTTTAATTAGCTGAATTTCCTAGACTCAAATAGACTAGGTTTTATTTTCCTTGCCACACAAGAATAAGGGCTCTTAAAAAATAGAAAGAGTGTTGAATTTCTTAGTGGATTAATTAATGTTATTAGGCTTTTAATTATATGATACATTATCATTAAATAAATTACTCTATGATTAAAATATATGGGACAAATTTATGTCAGACATAATAATATTCCCAAAACATATTTAACCTAATAAGAAATAATTTATATTAAAAGTCCATTACATTAATGTATAATATCTTATATCATATTTAAGATATAAATCATAAACCCTAAATTATTATTAATTAATCAAATTAATTATCTTAACAATTTAATCATTACTAGAGAGAATATTTGCAAGCTAATTTAATTCGTTCTAGTTTGTGATCCAATAGGCCCACTCGAAATTGACAATGGGCCATATCCCAAATCTTGGGCCTATTGTCCATAAGTGGTATCTAGTAATATATTATGACAACCTAAAATCAAGTGGAGTCGATGATCCGAGTTAACCTTTTACAGTTTGATATTTAATCATTTTGTCTCACGATATCTAGATTAAGCATAAGGTATCATTACGTGTCAACCTTATATTGCTTAATGTGTTTCTTGATCCCAAGCAGATTGATATAGCAAATGACATTGATAACCTATGTATCAATTCATTTGAGTATGCATACATTCAATCAATCTTACTCATTAAATGACCTAGAGATATTACACTTCATAAGAGGAACAAATTTGTCACGTTCACTATCATTTCTCTACAAGATTCATGACACACCCAATTTGTAATACCCTGAACCTTCCGATTGTATTCCTGTAGTTTTCGGATCGAGTTCAGTTTGATCTTGGATAATTGGAGTTTGGATTAATGTTTACGATAATCTTTAGTGTTTAATGATGATAATTACGCATGGTTTGGTGTTATTAAATGTCGGGGGTGATTCGACGAGTGTTCGGAAGCAAAAGAAGTAGAGCACTGGTGATTGGCAAGGAATAACGTACATTGCACATATAGAGACGTATGTTACCTATTTTTTGAAGATCAACATGCGTTGTCAAGATGAAAACGTACGTTGATCCTGTGCAACGTATGTTGTGAAGAAAATGGCATACGTTGTGCTGTGTTTTTTTGGATCCGTGGCTACTGGATGCATCATAACATACGTTGAGGGTATGCAATGTACATTGTGGATGGTGGCAACGTGCATTGAAGTTCAGAATGACGTACATTGTAGTGTATTCCGCTAAAACACATTTATCTTTATAACCCTACTCCTCTTCGGCCTCCACTCATTTTCTTCACTCATTTCACTCCCAAAACCATCTCTTAGCGTCTCCCAATGTCTCTCATTGCTTCCTTTTGATTCCTTGAGGTAAGAACTCATCTTAAATAATTTCTTTTCTTCCATTTTTCATTAAATCATGTTTTGATTCATGGTTTTGGTGGGTGACGATTTTGAAGATCTGAGTTGATTCCATTTGTTTATGATGAAATGGATGTTGTAGGTTGTTAGATTATAATTTTTTGAGGTTATATTAACATGAATATAGCTTGGAATCACAAGATTTGATGAGTTCTTGAAGTGGGTTAGGGTTTGGATGGATTTTGCTTAATTGTTAGAGATTTTGAGTTATTTTTGAGAAACCAATTGTATATTTGAGTTCCTGGGGTTGAGATTGACCAATGTGGATGTTCAGAATCGATTTTTATTGGTTGAATTGGAAGTTGGACTATTTTGGTAATTTGCTATAGGGACTGAAATTTGATTTTGTATATTTAGAGAGTTAACTTACACATTTTTGAGATTTTAAGGATTTATTTATGACTTTTGGAGTATTAAGGACTCAATATTAAATTTGGAATATTTTGGGGATAGAATCATAATTTTCCAGAGTTTGAGGACTAAAGTGTAATTTTACATCAGAGTTAGATTTTCGTCTTTTATGTTGGATCTTCATTCGAAATGGGGATTTGAGCATAATGCGAGAGTTTGAGTCGGCATTTGCATTTTTTTACACATTTTGGATCGCCACAGTACCAGAATTATGTCTTTGATTCTGCTTTGATATTTGTTTCAGCTTCGTATCTGGGTTAGTGAGGTCAGCCAACCACCAGTGGTGCGTGACTAGGCTATTCAGCTTGGATATCCAGGTGAATAGAATGATAACTTCAGACACATAATGGAATGATAACTTCAGACACATAGGCCGTGTCTTCTAAATCTATATCATTTTTGTTATGTCAGGTCTTGACATGTAATCTGGAATTACTAATGGATTGGTAATCCTAAAAGATCGAACTTATATGAAATTTGATAATAAGAACCTTGTTTTGAAATAGCTTTGCTTCTGAATAAAATTTGTTTTTGTCATTGAATTTTTTTTTTGGAAATCTATTATATATCCACTCATATAAATATTTTGAAAATATTTATATTCTTGGGAATTTGATATTTTGCTTTGCTAGTTATTTTGATAATATGTATACTACATATGGTAGGTCAAAATATGTTTGGTGGTTTCATTGATTTTTGAAATCGATTATTGCATGATATGTCAGTGGTCCATCCACTATTTTTTGTTTGATTTTGCGTTATAAATTTTTGCAATAGTACTTATTACTTATTCTGACTCGAGACACCTTTGTTACAGGAGTAATGTAACATTGGTATACCAATGTGAAGACTCAGTTACCAGGGTAGGTGGTGACACTTAGTTACAAGGGTAGGTGGTAATTCGTGTGTAGTGCAAGACACGTGAGCTTTTCTCTAGTGGCAGAGTCCACACATGAGCTATTTCTAGTGTCGGACTCCACGTATGAGCGATTTCTCATGGCGGAGTCTATGTATGAGCTATTTCTAGTGGCAGAGTCCATGTGTGATACTGCATTTGCTTTAGGGTCCTATGTCATATTTTTTGGGTGTGGTACGTTTGGTTTGGGTATAATAAATTTGGTGAGCTTGTATTATTGCTCATTTTTCGTAGTATATTGTTTTATAGTCTAAAGATGTATATCTTACTGGAGCACGTGGAGTGCAATGCTCGCGGATGTGCTTAGATCAATATCTGTCTATTACAGCCTTGAGACCTTTAGGGTGGACAAAGTACTATTTAGAGCCCTTAAGGCTTTCAGCTGTTGGCCCTTTTGAGTCAGGTACTATCGAGACTCTTAAGGTTCCTAGTTTATTTTGATATGATCCAGTCATAACAATTTAAATATAGTATGAGAATATGATCAGTGATGGTCAGCTCTGTTTATCATCCAGTATGATACCTACATTGCATGACTATACGTTTTGATAAAGTATTCATTTTTGGATTTAATGGAAAATTTTTACACAAACAAGAATAACTTATGTATGATTTTCCATGGATGCATGATAAGTGTTGTCGCCTGTTTTAAGAAACTTGATTTTTTGAAATTGATTTTCTTGTATGTCTACCTATCTGTTGTTTGCTTTGATTGCAAATGATTTTGAAATGAAATTTGAAACTATAATTATGTATTTAGTGTGTATACTTATGAAATGAAATTCGAAACTATAATTATGTATTTAGTGTGTATACTTATATACACTTGTATCTGCTTGCATTGTTTTCTAAACGTTTTCAAAACAGTCTTGTGAGGCACGTATGAGGTGTTCTAGAGTGTTGTTTCCTCACTGGGTTCTCACCCCCTTTATTTTCTTTCTATCTTGGATTTTCATCTTCCAAGTACACAGTTTTTGGCTGAAGTATCTACAACGCATTCTGGACTTAAGTGAGGCATCGTTGGTTAGTGGTGCCCTTTTGTTTGGGCTCTTTGCTTTGACGTTAGGGCTCCATATTGGGATAATGTAGGTGTTTTTATATTGCATACCTAATTGATATTTAGTATGATTTTATTATTATTATTATTATTATTATTATTATTATTATTATGAAAACTTATGTTTTACTAAAGTTTGGATTTCTACTTATTTTATTTTATTAAACTTTGAAACGATTTTGATATTGTTGCAATGATTTAGTTTAAGTTATGTTCTTCGAGGCTTGTGCGAGATGGGCTGAGCTCTTATAGATAGTTCTCCTCGTACGCCGGTCATGGTCCGAAAACGGGTCGTGACACAATCATAGCCTTTATAGTTATCCTGTTACGGATAACGCTTGACTAAGTTAAAATGTGTGATTCTTCATGTAAGAGTCAATGATGAGTTTTCATTCAGAGGACTTAAATATCACCACTGCACGATTGTTGGAATTCTCGGCTTGTTCATGAAATTCATAAGTAAATAGCACAACAGAAATAACAAAAATTTTAAGCCCTGAATTCTACCAAGAACCCATGCATATCAACATATATGATTAGGGTTAGTAGATTTACCTTAGATCCAAAGCTTGAATGTTTGATCCTATAAGATATTGTTGTAGCTTTTAGTATTAAAATTCGAATCACCCTTTTGTTCACGTTGCCTTTTTGCGAACGTGTCTAGAGGTATCCATACAAATGAACCTTCCTCAGATTGGTAGAGTGTACTAGCACCCTTTTAGAATCTCTATTTTAAAAGCTCAAATAATTTTTCTCTCTTTGTTTGTGACACTCACTAATTCAGCTATGCCTTTGTCATGTCATAAATTTGGCCTAGCCTCTCCTATTTATAGGCATATGGAAAACCCTAAATAGGTGCACTAGAGTTAGCCTTTCTTGTCCTACAAGAATAAATACTTTCTAATTAATTATGTGCACTAATTAGGGCTCCTATAAAATAGGAGTGTGCTGAATTTTCTATCATTGTCATACAAGAATAAAGACTCCTAAAAAATAGGAGTGTGATATATTTCGAATTTTTCAAGGGTTTTTTAATGTTATTGGGCTTTTAATTATATGATACATTATCATTAAATAAATCACTCCCTTATTAAAATATATGAGCTGAATTTATTATGTCACACATAATAATATCTCCACAACTTAATAAGATCCAATTTATAATAAAAACCCATTACATTAATGGATTAGATCTTAAATCATATTTAAGATATAAATTACCAAACCCTGAATTATTATTGATTAATCAAATTAATCATCTTAATAATTCAATCACCACAAGAGAGAACCTTTGTAACCAATCCAATTTGTTCTAGTGTGCGCAATAGGCCCACTTGAAATTGGCAATGTGCCTTTGTCCCAAAACTTTGGGCCCAAAGTCCATAAGCGGTATCTAGTAATACATTATGACAACCCAAAATCGAATGGATGTCGGTGATCCGAGTTAACCTTTCACAGTCTGATATTTAGTCCTTTTGTCTTACGATATCTCATCTAAGCATAAGGCATGATCACATGCCAACCTTATATTTCTTAGCATGTTTCTTGATCTCAAGTAGATTGATATAACAAATGACATTGATAAACCCTTTATCAATTCATTCGAGTATGCATGCATTCCATCAATAATACTCATCAAGTGGCCAAGAGGTATCACTCATCATAAGATGAACAAATCCATCACTCTCACTGTCACTCCTCTACACGATTCATGATATATCCAATCATAGCCTTTATTGTTACCCTGTTATGGATAATGTTTGACTAAGTCAAAACATGTGATTCCTCATGTAGGAGTCGATAGTGAGTTTCAGTTAGAGAACTCAAACATCACAACTGCATGAAAGCTACTTTGTGACAGTAATCCATGAAGTGCTTTCATAGCAGGCCAATCCAATACATGTTCCCCAACATGTATCTATGTTCCAAGTTGATATCTCATATCCATAACCAACAAAACGTGTTTATCCATTTAGCAACATACTAATCTTAATTCATTATCATTCCCATGATAATGATCGATTAGGGACATTTAGAATATTGTTCTTTTTATCCGTATGGTTTTACTATCAAGTCATGCACTTGATGACATAAGGAAGAATAAACCATTCATGGAGTTTTATCTTCATAAAATAAATAAAATGCCTCTTTTATTAAATAAACCAAATGACAATGTATATATGATTGGACTAGGGCACAAAAACTAACAGTGCTTTCATAGCGAACCAATCCAATATATGTTCTCTAACATGTATCTATGCTCTACGTGATGTCTCACATCCATAATCAGTAAAACATGATTATCTACTTAGCGAAATACTAACCTTAATTCATTATCATTCCCAATAATAACAATTGATTAGGGACATTTAGAATAATATTCCTTTTACCTTAAAGTTTTACTATCAAGTCAAACATGATGACATAAGGAAGAATAAACTATTCACAGAAGTTTTATCATCATAAACCATATTATATATTATTTCATAGATATAAAATAAAATGGCTCTTTATTAAATGATAAATTGAATGACAATGTATATACATACTGATTGGACTAGGGCACTAAAACTAATGACTATAATAAAAATCTATGTCCATAATGGCACACTTTCAATGGAATTTGCTGGTGCTATTATCAATTTTAACATAAATGACACCATCAGACATCCTATAGATTACTCATGCATTTATGCAATTGATTCTACTGACATACTAACCGAGAAGAAGGTAGAGTTTTCTTTTGTTGATCAATTGCAGGATGTTGCTGCAATCATGAGGAAGAAGAATAAGAAACTAAAAGAAGTTGACTGTTTGAGTGCTTCACAACATGGCCTTGACGTGATTAAGAAAACGACAACAAAGAGTCCAAAGAAAAAGAAAGCAAAAACGGGGCGTATGGCGTATGTTCCAAAGAACAATCCTGCGAAAATTCTTAAGATATTGCCGCCAAAGAAGAAAGATTCAGGGGCAAAGATTCACATGTAGAATGACAACACTACCTTTAAGGTCAACAAAGAAGTGGTGCACATCAATATTGAGAAAGGATGGAGATTCAAGTTCGTCTAGCTAATAAGACATTAAAAAAGCACTTCTTAGGAGGCAACCCAAGCAACTTGTTGTTTCTTGCATTTTTAACTTATTTTTGTTAGTTTTTCAGTTTTGGAGTTTTTGTTTCTTATGGCCTAATCTTCTCTCTATCATGTTTTTGTTGTTTTAATGGTTCTGTTTAAGTGTTTGGAAATATTATTTTAGCAGCATTCTCCATGATTCCAGATTGATATGACAATGTTCAAGTACGAGGAGGAGTTGTGCATTTCAATTCTCCAATTTCTGATGGAAATCTAGCCAAAAAAGGGTGTAGTTTCAACGTTTAAAAAGGCTTCTCAAAGATTTCCCAAAGGCAATGTACAAAAAAGCTAAAAATGGCACCGTTTTTGTGACTTGAAATACGCGCCCATGCTTCTAGCAAGCACTGTGTCATTTCATTTTAATGAGAGGGGCATTCTGGTCTAATGGGATGCATAAGACAAAAAGGGAACCATAAACTCGTCAGAAGTGATCCAATCTTTCCTCCTTGTCTCTCTCAAACTCGGCGACCACCAATCAACCCTAAAGTGCCACATTCCTATTCTCGTCGTCTCTTACTCAATCGAACCACCAGCTTTGTCATCACCACGACATCCCTCTCCATGGTTACCCCATAGAAGCTTTCTTCTCCTCTTTACTTTTTATCTTAATATTTGTTTAATAACATTGACGACAATGTTAGGATTAAGTGTGGGGAGGGATTTGTTTGATTTTACTATTTTCTTGCATTTATTTGTAACTATTTATTTATGTTTTTACATAATTTAGGTCTATTTTATTGCATTTTATTTTTTTCGTTTCAGTTTGTTACTGTGAGGCCACTGCATAACGCTTTATGTTGCATATAGGATTAGGATTGCATATGCATTGTTTTGCTTTTTTTTTTTTGTGTGTGTAAACCTATGTTTGTCATTGAGCTTTGATAATCATATTTTTGAAAAACTTTTATGACTTCATTGATCTCTTTTATAACCCATTCTAGAGAAAAACTTGGATTTTTATGTACCTTAGATTTAGGATTAAACAACCCCCAGTATTAGTTCCGAAGGAATAGCTAAAGTTCACATAAAAACTATGTTATATTTGAGACATAAATGGTATACATTACACATACTCTACTTTCTTGTTGTGTGAATTAGTTAACCTTAATAGCACACTGCTAGAGCTTGACATGACATGCGTTTTGAAACCGCTTTTTCAAATTAAGATACTAATATGATAAGAGGCATTGTTTGTTGATCCAATTTTTTTATCATTTTCTTTGTTAATTAAACCCTTATTTATTAATCCCTAGTAAACCTCTTTGAGCCTCATCCTTTTTCTTGTTTGAACCCTTTTTAACCACTCCCATTTTTCTTTTTAAACCACTTCATTTGCACCTTAAGTTGAGAGTATTTATTAGCTATACATGTCAATATTTTTCTTGATTGTTAATATTATATGTGATGATCAAAGAGACATGTCTTGAATTTTGTTTATGGTTATTTTGTAAAAGTCACAAAGCTGCCCAGTTCTTGTGCTTATTGATGTTGTTACAAAAGAAAAGAAAAAACAAAAAGAAAAATAAATTAAAAAAAAGAAAAGAAGAAGAAGGAAAGCAATGAGAAAATGAAAATTTGTATGGGCATCCATGTGAAAACAATATATTTAATTTGGAAAGGGACACAAATTCTTATTTGGAAGCTTTAAGAATATGTATATTTATTTAAATTGGCATGTGTTAGCTCATTTTGTTATTCTCTTTTAACTTGTTTACCCTTATATTTATTATTTTTGGAGATTCGATTGATAATCAAGCGATAGAAAAGGCTATTAACTGTGAGTGATTGAGTGAATTAACTGTGAGGGTGTCGTTTCGCCATTCCTTAAGGGGCATTTTATGGTGTGGAGACTAATCTTTTAGATTGTCGACTAGCCTGACGCTAGTTGTATTCTCTCTTAAATCTTTGGTACATGTTGGTTTAGGATAAACTAGACGTAGGGATACAAAGGGTGATTTGAGGTCTATCCTGTAAACCAAATATGCCAATCCAAAAGGACAGTAAATTGGATTTTTAATTGAAATTAAATGTCTGTTGAAAAATTTTGCACAATGAGTAGAAAAAAAACGAAAAGCTTGATCCAATTCACAACCACAAAAGATAAACTCAAAAGCAATTAAAAGAGTAAGGGATAGAAGATCAAAGTCTTGATTTACAATTGTTCGGTCTTCTTTGACTTACGTCCACTCCTCTACCTTACTAGAGAGTTTAGAATCCACTGTACTTCCTCACTTTCAGGTGGAGGAAAAACCGTTACAACTTCTTGTTTTCGCAGACTAACAAGAAACCTTCAATACACTTGTTTAGGGACGAAACAAGAAAAAACCAACCCTATTTTTCTAGGCTACTAGCAACCTAACACTTGTTTTCAAGGCTATAACAAGAAAACCTATACTACCCTCAAGCTTTGACTCCCAAAGTTTGATTACAATGGATTCTCAGAAGAATAATCAAGATCTCACACCAACTAAAGAACAAAAATATGAATCACAGCTCAGTTGCCATAAGAACAATGTAAGCTTGAAAAGAGAGAAGATCAGAAATCAGTTTTGCAAGATTTGGCCCCAATTTTTGAATGTCACTCTTGTTTACCTATGAAGTGTACCACTCTATTTATAGTTGAGCACCGGACAATAGCCGTTGTAGGTCTGAAAGAGCTGTTGTGAGAGAAGCACAAGTTTCTGATTTAATTGACGTTACCGTCAATAGCATGCATTCTTGTCATTAACATGCACTATTCATTCCTCCAGTCAATTAACAAAGAGTGTTAAAAGCCATTATCGCACCTTACTGAAGTTCCAGTGCTTCTGGATTGATAGTGCACCTCAATAGCGTGCCTTGATCAATTCAGTAACGTGTCTTGACAATCCTTAGAGTGCTTCAATGAGTTCAATAGCTTGCTTTACTTATTGATAATTTGCGTTATCGACCTCAAAGGTAGCTCCTTTGATTCTGACACATTCTCATACGAAGGGAATATTCAAATTTGAATTCCCGAGGAGCGCATAAAAGATTTGTCAGTTTCTGTGTAGTCCTTCGACAACATGCGTTACTCTCCAATAACATGTTTTATTGAATCATTTTCAAAGATCACACCTTTTCATCAACATGCATTCTTAATTTCTTAAACGTCTCTTCAACTTGGTTCTTCAAGCAACTTCCGAAGCCTTCTTCAATAGTGTGCATTGTTTATCATTAGCGTGCCTTAGCGAATGGAATAGTATTCTAGTAGTGTATTGTGCACCAATAGCATGGCTTGCTAACTCATTAGCGTGCCTAAACAAGCAGAGCAAAGTTTCAATAGCTTCTGGTGTTCAATAGCATGTGCTCTTGCCTCAATAGCGTGCCTAGTTGCTTGGTTCACTCTTTCAAGTCTGCATGTTCTTCATTGCGTAGCGTACCTTAGCATTGTGCATAAGCATTCATTTAGCATTCTTCATACCAGAGTGATTGCTAAGGTGCAATATTGATTCATTGAGGCGTGTTGTTTCTCTATAAGGCGCATTGATGACCCTTTAACGTGCGTAATTGCCATTTTGTCTTGAGTTTAGAGTGAGTTCCATCCAATAACGTGTGTTGGGATTTTTTTAACGTGCCTTACTTTGACTTTTTAGTTTTTTTGTTAAATCATCAAAACTTAGAGGAATTTTTCATGTTGTCCATGTAATGGCTCAACAATCTCTCCCTTTTTGATGATGACAAAACCACTGAAGATTTTGCACTCCCCATCAGTTTATGCACCTATTTCTTTAAATTAACCATAATAGACAAATTGAAAATTGATAAAGGTTGTTAACCTTGTCACATTGTTAAGCAATTCATAAAAATGTAAACTTATACTACTATTCTCCTCTTTTTGTCATAATAAAAAAGTTAAGCAATTAATAGAGCAAAGCAATCAATATGAAGATGTAAGCAAGGATTTTTCATACCATTGATAACAAGTTAGTACATGTACATATCATACCATTGATAACAAGTTAGTACATGTACATATCATTCATATCAAAGTTTAGTACAAAACAAGAAAAATGAGATGACATGAATGCAAAATGAGATGTTTTGCAAAATGTGGATCTATGAATGAGCTCAAGCTTTTGAAGTGGATGGTGAATGAGCTTGGAAAGACTCTGGGAATGGCTCATTGAGATTCAAGTCCTTTTGACCAATATTTTCAATTGTTGGACTCTCTTCTGGAAGAATTATCGCCACTGACTTGCCAAAAACCCTGTCTGTGATTTGCATAAGCTTAGCTTCTGCACTTTCCATTTCCTTTGATGGCACTTGGGACTGAATTTAAACCTCGTCAATCATAGATTGAGCCAAAGTTCTAAGTTTCTCTACTATAACTGATTGAACTCAGTAAACTCTTGCTTCATCACGTTGGTTTCTGAGATTGTATTCTTAGAATCATGTGCTTGCTCCTTTTCAGCTTCCTCTTCAACCATTAAAGCTACAACTTCCCTAGTCATTTCTAAGACTTGTTCATTAAGTTGAGAGGTAGTTGGTGCATCTTCTTGTTCAGTAGAGGGAAGATTTTCTATTTTAAAAGGAGGGATTTCCTCTGGTTGAGAATTTGTGGAACTCGAAGGCATATGTTTTCAAGACAACTCGAGAATCTTAATCTCATCAACACCATTCCCAGTTCTCAAACTTTCAATACTTTTGAATATAATCTTTTAAAATTCTTCAGTCCTCTCTAATCTTGCATTAATTTAATCCTTGAATAGCTGAAATTCACTCTTAGTCAATCTAAGAGACTTGGCTCCGCTGATTTCACTAGTTTTTCCAATTTCTGGAATCTCTTCCTCGAGTGACTTTGTAATAACCACTTTTGGTTCTGCTCCAATCCTTTTAAATACCATTTCATCCAGTTTTGGTCTGTATTTTTCATCCCTTTGGTCCATAAATACATATGTGCTTCGAATGTAGGGACGATAAACAAAGCCTTTGTCCACAATGTTAAATAACTTAAACCCTCTCAAGTTTTCTTTTCAAATTTTGTGATTTTCCACCACTGCTTCTTCTTTAAATCCAGTGAAATCCACGTTCAACTGCTTAAATATTTATGTGAGATGACACGAATATGACATGCTTTGCTTTCTCTCCTTAGCTTTGTGTCCAAAGGTAGGTTTACTAAAACTTCTCACCTTTTCCATCATCCCATTCAGAACCATGATCGAGAAATGAACATCCCTTCCAGTCTTTAGCAAATAAATGTACATTTCATCTTGAAATGTAATCTGATTCTGTGAGTGGGATCATGGATTGATGATCTTGATGAAAGCGAGGTGTACCATTCACCAATGAACCCCTAAGTCATTCTGATCCAACAAGTCTGCTTTGACTTCAAGTACTCCACATCATTCCAATAATCATTTCCAAATTTCATCTTTGTTCACTGTCACCATATTTTCGTCCTCATCAATAAATTCCTTTTCCTTTTCCTTCCCTTCCTTAGGAATACATCCATGCACTAGTAGCTTAAATAGTTCGTGAAGGAGTTGATCAGTGACACGAACTTCAACCCTATTCACACGACTTTTGATTCCAATTTCAAAGTCAATACCGAATTCATCATCATCTTGATAGATAATAGCATTAGAATAAAACTCTCTAACCAACTCTGGATAGTAATCGCTCCCCTCAAAACATAAATCTTTCAGCCCATATTTGATAAAGTATTTGACTCATTCTAACTTCCCTTCCTTCAAACTTCTAAAATCAAAGACTCTAAAGTCGAAAAATTGAATCAACTGAAGAATTTCATACCTTTTAGATGCTGCAAAATCAATAAAACTCGGGGAATTAAACTCTTCCTCTGCTAAACGTCTTCTTGATTTCTTTGAACGAGTGGTAACTTGCTTGCATTTCTCTATTTTTTAAACCCTTTCAGAGCATTTCCTTTTGGTGGATTGACATGGTTCTGTTTTCTCAGAAGCTAGCACATCATGAATGGCTTTCGATCACTTTTCTCCTTTATTTTCCATCTTTGATTCGCGTTTGAGTTGTTGAGACAAACGAGAAAAAATGAAACATATGAGGGTTTAGGGTTTTGAGAGAGAAAGTTTAGAGATTTTGAGTGTTAGAGAGAGAGAAAGTGTTTGAGAGGTTTAGGGTTTGATTAAGATGATAATGAGTTTGAAATGATAAAGAAAAGGGTTTTCTATTTAGGGAAAAAAGTGAAAATTGTGGCGGTTTGATTTTTTGGAAAGTGAAAATTTAGGCGAGATTTTAATTTTTGGTACTATGAAGGTATTAACATGCGTAATTGATGATTAACACGCACTATGGATAATATTCTATGAATATTTACCTGCGTTATTCGTCATCCACAGATTTTGTTAAGGGTAATTGTGTGAAAAAATTGGGCAGTAGCTATGGGAATCCATCTACGTGCGTAATTGATAAATAACGTGCGCTAATGACGATAGTCCATTAAGACTTACACGCGTTAATCATCATTTACAAACATTGTTGATGGTCAGTGTTGGTGGATAACTTGGATAGTGGCTAGTGAAAACCATCTACGCTCGTTGAACATTCAATAACGCTATCTAATGCCATTCAAAAAGTCCATCATTGACAACGCACCTTACTGGTCATTAACGCCAAAAAATTTCTCCAACAGTGTGCGCTAATGCCTTATTAACACACCTTAATGATTGATACCTGATGCTTGGAGAGTTTTCAAATAACCATTAACACTGCTATACCTTCAATAACGCACCTTGTTGAATTTCAATCTTCTCGGACAATTTTTTTATCATCCAACTATGTGCATTAGTCCATCAACAATGCACCTTAATTATCCATACCTGATGCTCAAGAAATTTCATCAACCCATTAGCGCTAATTAATCCACAATGCACCTTGTCGACTGTCATACCATTCTGGAACTTTTGCCATCCATCATTTACGTGCGCTAGGAACCAATAACACACCTTGTTGAGTATCACTTAAATTCCAATGGCTTCTACTTTGTCAAATATGAGCGCTATACAACATCTAGGTGAGTAGTTCTTTCTGCTGAAATAGTTTCAGAGGGCTTTAAACTGATCTACGCCCTTTATTCAATCCATAACGCGTCTTGATGCCTGAAATACCTTAATCAACTTGAACCTTATCTCCATTAATGTGCGTAGATAACCCATTAACACACCTTATTCTTCTGAACCAACCTTTAACTCAGTTTCCATCCTCTTCTTGACCTCAGTTTGCACATATCTCTTTGATATATTTATAAATGCATGAATGAAAGAATATGAACACAAAATACACATAACAATTATACAATCAAAATTCATTTAAGTCACACATACCAATACGTCTTCTTATTGAGGCAAAAAGATTTTTCATTAAGAGGTTTTGTAAAGGTATTAGCAAGTTGATCACAAGTAGAAACAAACTCTATCTCAATATCACCTTTAAGAATATGATCTCGAATAAAATGATGTTTTATATTAGTGTGTTTTGTTCTTGAGTGCTGACTTGGGTTTTTGGAAATGTTTATTGCACTAGTATTGTCACACTTAATTGGAAACTTTGAAAACACTATTCCAAAATCCAAAATTTGTTGTTTGATCCACAAAATTTGTGCTACACAACTACCAGCTGCTACATATTTCGATTCAGCAGTGGATAATGCAACACAATTTTGTTTCTTTAAAAACCAAGACACTAGTGAGTTACCTAGAAATTGGCAAGTGGTCGAAATGATTTTCCTATCTAGTTGACTTCCTGCATGACCAGCATCACTATAGCCAACAAGATCAAAGCAATAATTTTTGGGATACCACAAGCCTATATTCTTGGTACCAATTAAGCATCTAATTTTTTTTATAGCACCCAAATGAGAATCTTTTGGACAGGACTAAAATCGCGCACACATGAAAACACTAAACATAATATCAGGCATACTAGCAGTAAGGTAAAACAATGATTTGATCATACCTCTATAAAGATTTTCATCAACTACTTTTCCTTACTCGTCTTTGGTGAGTTTAATGGTTGTGCTCATAAGGGTTACAACAAGCTTGGCATTCTCCATTCTGTATTTCCTTAGCATATCATTGATATATTTTCCTTGATTAATGAAGATGCCATCCTTTGTTTGTTTGATTTGCAATCTGAGAAAGTGACTAAGCTTTCCCATCATGCTCATTTCAAATTCCTTTTACATTAACTCAGAAAACTCATCACACAAAGAGAGATTAGTAGCACCAAATATTATATCTCCACATATATTTGCACTAAGAGTAAATCATCATTTCTATGTTTAATGAAAAGAGTGTTATCTACTTTACCTTTGTTGAACCCATTGTCTAGTAGAAATTAACATAGCCTTTGTACTAAGCTCTAACAGCTTGGCTTAAGCCATATAGATCCTTTTTAAGCTTCTAGACATGGTTTGGATCTTCAAAGTCAAGTTGTTATTTCACATAGGCTTCCTCCTTGATGTAGCCATTGGAAAAGGCACTCTTAACATCCATTTGGAATAACTTGAAGTCTTTGAACCATGCATATGCACAAACGATTCTGATTGCTTCAAATCTTCTCACCGGTGCAAATAATTCTTCAAAATCTATGCCTCTTCTTGAAGATACCATTGAGCCACAATTCTAGATTTATTTGTGACTACTTCTCCTTCTTCATTTTCCTTGTTTTTGAACACCCATTTGGTTCCAATCACCATCACACCATCTAGTTTTGGCACTAATTCCCATACATGGTTCCTTTCGAATTGGGTCAATTAAGTTTGCATTGATATGACCCAATATTCATCTTCTAGTGCCTTATCTACTTTCTTAGGGACCAATTGAGGAATAAATGCAATATTTGAAGCTTGTTGTGAGGCAGCTCTACTGGTAACACCTTTTGAAGCATCCCCAATGAGTAGATCCTTTAAATGTGACTTAGCATATCTCCGTTCTATAGGCAAGTCTTTAACATCCACATCCTTAGAATCTTTTTGGCTTGGCTGAGATGAGTCATTTCTAATTTCATTGAGGTTCAAGTCTTTCATTTGTCTCCAATACTTGGGCTGCAATTATCATCATCTAATCTTGGCACAAAATGTTTAGTTTCATCAAATATAACATGAATTGATTCATCAACTTTTTCAAGCATTTTGTTAAAGACTCTATAAGCCTTGCTAGTGGATGAATATCCAAGAAATATACCCTCATTGAATATGGCATCCGAATTTTCTAAGGTCTCTTTCCCATTTTTATGAACAAAACATTTGCAGCCAAAGGCATGAAAGTAGGAAATGTTAGGTTTTCTATTTTTCCATAACTCATATGAAGTTTTCTTAAGTATGGCTCCTCATAATAGGATTCAAATGGCTCACATTAGAACTCTCCACCTTTATCACTCCTAATGGAGGTAATGGTGTAGCCTTTTTCATTTTGAACTCTTCTGCTATAGGATGCAAATGAATGAAAATCATCATTTTTGTGTGCAAGAAAGAAAACCTATGTAAATCTAGAAAAGTCATCAACAATCACAAAACAATATGCTTTTCCACCAAGACTTATAGTACTAGCAGGACCAAACAAGTCCATATGCAAAAGCTCTAAAGGTCTTGTGGTAGAAATCAAATTTTTTCTATGAAAAGATGATTTTGAATGTTTTCTTTTAACACATGCATCACATATTAAGTCCTCTTAAAATCTAATTTTTGGAAAACCTCTAACCAAATCCTTTTTAGAAAGCTTTGAAATTGTATTCATGCTAGCATGCCAAATCCATGCTTCATTGCTCAAAACCGAAAAACAAGTCTTATTGAAAGAGTTGGAATTAAGCAAATCAATAACATAAGTATTGTTTTGTCTCAAACCAGTAAACATAACGTTTCCAGCACTATCATGAATAATGCATTTGTTAAGCTCAAACACTACCTTATATTCTTTGTCACAAAATTGACTAACGCTAGGAAAATTGTGTTTTAAGCCATCAACAAGCAATACCTTATCAATAGTAATGTTGGGAGACTTACCTATGTTACCTTCTCCAACAATCTTACCTCTTGCATTGTCACCAAAGGTCACATAGCCTCCATTTCTAGAATCAAGTTGAGAAAACAATGCTCTATCTATTGTCATATGGTGAGAGAAACCACTATCCAAGTACCACACATGTTTCTTGGCTTTTGCTCTCAAACACACATACAATGACACATCAAACCTTTGAAATTGGTATTCAAACCTTTTTGGGTCCTTTAAGGTTATTTTTGGATAAATTGGGAGGAATTGTTCCTTTTGGAACCCAAATTCTTTTATTCCCAATTTTCTTAGTCAGTCTCAACATGCAAGTACATGGTATGTGTCCATAATCACCACAAACAGTGCATGCATCATCAACAATACTGCCTTTCCTAACAAAAATGGTTTTAGAAGATTTTCTAGGTGTGAAAACACTATAGCCTAAGCCATGTTTGAATAGAGATTGTCTTTGAGACCCAATGGCTTCTCAAGGTTCTCTTTCCC
>CAODLS010285083.1:0-16264 GCA_948243855.1 Flueggea neowawraea | reverse complement strand
TGCTTTGTGGGTGAAACAGAAGGAAGTGAGAGAGCCAGGAAGATGCTTTCATGCAAAAGCTGTGGCAAGAAGTACCATAGAAGCTGCATAAAGTCCTGGGCTAAACATAGAGGTACAAAGCAAATGACTTGCAAATTTTTTAGTGATGGAAGTATAGGATAAAACATTACTAATTGGCTATGTTGCAGATTTGTTTCACTGGAGTTCGTGGGCTTGTCCTTCTTGCAGAATCTGTGAGGTACTTGTTGCTTGCTATTTATTTTCATTTCTTGCAATGTCTAAGATGCACATATTCAGAAACATATAGCTGTGTAGAGGCACTTATATGAATTGTGTACTTTCATGGAGATTTTGTTGCTTAATTAGTGCGGCTTCTTTCTAATGTATTGTGCTTATTGCTTTCAGATCAATCAAAAACTTCAGTTAATCTCAGTTTATTTAACTAAGCTGCCTTCCGTTATTGTATTTTCTCTCTAAAATCATAAAAATGCATGCACCACATTTAATCTATGCTTTGTTGTTGGAAGTTGTGCGGATTCTCCTAAGCTTTCTAAAGTTTGAATTTTTATGTCTAAACGTGTTTTTGCTTCTTCAGACATGCCGACGAACTGGAGATCCAAATAAATTTATGTTTTGTAAACGGTGTGATGGTGCTTTTCATTGTTATTGCCAGCATCCTCCACACAAGGTATGTAGTTGACTATCTTTTCCTGGAACATTATATCAAGATTGAGTTTGCAGTATTAACAATAACATTCATCTTTGGATGGTTGCAGAATGTTAGTTCTGGACCATGGTTGTGCACCAAACACACAAGATGTCACAGCTGTGGATCCAACGTCCCAGGAAATGGCTTAAGTGTGAGGTATGGATCTTCAGCAACAAGCCTTTGCGACTGAATCTAGTGTCATGACATGTGTTTGATCTGTTCTAATTATTGTATATAACTTGCCAATCTATTGTGTGTTTTTCCTTTGAACCTTTCAGGTGGTTCCTAGGATACACTTGCTGTGATGCTTGTGGAAGACTGTTTGTGAAAGGAAACTACTGTCCTGCTTGTTTGAAGGTAATAAACAAATAACACTTAAATTTTTTTTATGGATATTAGATTCTAAAATATAGTGACAAAGCCTTTATGTTATCATTAGCTTAACACCATATGTGCATTCTTTTAGTTGATAACTGGCAATTTGCATGGATCTTGCTGCTTCCATTGTCATAGCACATGATCTTGACTCAGTGTTTGTGTAGTTCAATGAAATGACTGACTGTTTTTGGCTTAACCTTGTAGGTGTATAGAGATTCAGAATCAACACCCATGGTTTGCTGTGATATTTGCCAGCGATGGGTGCATTGCCATTGTGATGGCATCAGGTTTGTTGCTGCCCTTATTTGTGAACAGAGACCAAAAGACAATATTTTGTGTTTCGTATTTTGCCATTTGGTCTTTGATTCCAATATTTTAGACATAATTCTTCACAAAATACCCTTGTAATGCTTGATTTGCTTTTCTGTAGCTTAGGGTCATGATAGGATCACCTATCACTCAGCAAATTAGGTAAAAAGAACCGATATGAATGTAGAAGAACGATGAAATAAAGTTGGTACTTTTATTAGAACACTGGAAACAAAGCAAGGATATTCCCAATGTCATCCGAGAGGCAGCGTTCTCTCCCCACTGACACAAACAGCCTGCACAAATTACCTATCCTTCCCTCACACATTCCTGTTCTATTTCTAATGATGAATCTAATAATTCCTCAATGTCACCCTATTACAGACAAAAGACAATAACAGACGCTAACAAACTTGCAACAGAAGAATAAAACGGCTCCACTGGAATGACCTCACTTCCTTGAACAGCCCATTAATCCAGACCGGCCCTCTGGAATCCACGCTGCTTCTTCCTCATGTAATGAAATCTGACTGTGGGCCTGCTATCCTTCTCAGCTAACCCATCAGGTCACCTGTTCTGGTTTACCAAATCTTGTTCCTGTTTCTATTCAGAGCCCTCTTTGACAATTTTTCCACTATCATTAGTTAGATACTTAAATAGCTTAAAAAGAGAATGGCATTTATGAAAAAAATTTCTTGAGGAGAGCTATTAGATTGCAATGGAAAACCAGGTTACTGTTGCCCTGATTATTGAATGGCACTGCCACTGTATCTTGTTGGAGTTTTACAACAGAGCTTTTCTGTGGTACTGCACAGTGAGAACTAGGTTATGAGATAGTTGATTCTGAAAGTAACGTTTTGCAGTGATGAAAAATATCTTCAGTTTCAAGTGGATGGAAATCTTCAGTATAAATGTCCTACATGTCGTGGAGAGTGTTACCAGGTTTGTTGCAAACGAGAATGCACTCTCTCTTCCAAACCTGTCCAGTTTTTTCTGTGGTCAAGGTTTTTTGCCTTCTGTTTTTCTCTCTCTTTGTTTTTTTTTTAAAGTGTAGGCTTTATGTTACCAGGTAAAGGATCTTGAAGATGCTGTTCAAGAACTCTGGAGGAGAAAGGATATGGATGATCGAGATTTAATTGCAAGCTTAAGAGCTGCCGCAGGGTTGCCGACACAAGATGATATATTTTCTATTTCCCCATATTCGGATGATGAAGAAAATGAACCTGCAGTAGGAAGGAGTGAATATGATCGTTCCATTAAGTTCTCCTTAAAAGGTTTGGTTGATAAGTTACCAAAGAAGAGCAAGGAATATGGGAAGAAACCTTCAAACAAGAAGTATGCCAAGAAGAAAAGTTTTCCTGGTAAAATAGAACTGCATCAACAAGAAGTTGATAATTATGAACATAGTTTGGATGATAACAAGAATGAAAACATTGAGTCTCATATGAAAGGAGAACCAGGTGCATATTCTTCTCCAGTTGCTGGTACTATGGACCACTCTGAAGATGCTCGCTCTTTGAATCAGCTTGGAGGTTTGAAACACAAGTTTGTTGATGAGGTGATGGTTAACGATGGAGAAAAGACACCCAGAGTTGTCAAAATTAAGACTAGCAAGCCTCACGATTTGCATAATGGGGATGATACTGAAAACCATTCTAGCAAAACAAAATCTGTGAAGACAAAGAAATTGGTTATAAATTTAGGTCCCCGGAAATTAAACGTTACCAACTCTCCCAGATCAGATGCTTCAATCTGTCAAAGAGAACAAGATTTAACAACTTCGAACGGTATGTTATATGATGAAATTTTCAATCGTGAACAGTATACGTGAGCACAAATTATGTCTTCATTGCGATGATTTTCTCTGCCTTGCATACATTACTATTTCTCATATATTGCATGTACTCCTTCATTGTATGCTTTGTAAATCTCGAACCAAATATTTTGTTCGTGTAAGGGTTGTTTAGCAAATCTTTTAGTTCTCTAGTTCATCAAGTTTTGTCAAAGTTCCAATCCCCACAAAGCACATATACACAGCAAGTAAGGGGACTATACTGCATGCCTCTGATGTGTCAATTTATTGTTGTTCTCTAATTGTCCCTCTGTTGTTTTGCTTATGTACTTAATACCAATAAGCCAGCAGTAAATTAGAAATGCGCAGTGGCTGATTTCTATTAGATAGACATCACGTCAATGATAATCGACGATCTAATGTTTGTGTTCATTATAATGCTGGTGGTTTTTTCCTTCATTATAATGCTGGTGGTTTTTTCCCCTTTTATAGCATAACGAATTGGAAGTTTATGAACCATAATTTTAGCTTATATATTCTGATTTATTGATTCAATTTTTCAGGGGATGCAGTTGATCATTCCGGTCCATTTAAAGGTTTGAAGTTTGCACGAAGAGAAGGAAATTTCATTAAGTTTGGAAAAGTAAAATCTGAAGCTTCTAGCTTAAATCCCAAATTTAATAGGGGAAGTGATGCTGATGGACATGACAATATTCCTCTTGATAACTCGGGAGTTTCATCAAGTAAAAAAGGTAGTGATGGAAGCAGGGTGTCAGTTGGGCCTGCTGGTGAAGTGCCAACATTGAAAAGTGTCAAGGTATTCTCTAGGAAGCACTCTGAATCCCGGGATGATGCACATACTGAAAGTAATGATGATTCTGGTGACACACCTATTTTGTATTCTTTGCCAAAAGATTCCAAGTTTTCACTGAAGTTAAAAATTAAGAAACCCAATCTTGAGAATCAGAATTCTCACATTCCACAACCCGAGGAAGAGAAGAGTTCTATAAGGGGTCAGAGGTCAAAAAGAAAGAGACCTAGTTATTTGGAGAAGCCTTCGTTTAACGAAGATGAAGATGTCACGCATTCTCAAGACAGTGAGATGATGGAAGCCAGTTGGATACTGAAAAAGTTGGGTAAAGATGCAATTGGGAAGAGAGTAGAAGTACACCATCCCCCTGATAATTCATGGTGAGATCCTCCTCCACTCGCATTCACTCCTTTTTATCTTCTTCGTTTCTTCGGGTTAGAGATGGAAGCTTATTGCATTTGACATTGATCTTTCTTTTCCATTGTTTGGCAAATTCAGGCATAAAGGAGTGGTCTCAGACATTGCCGAGACTACATCAATGTTAACTGTTTCTCTAGATGATGGTAGAGCGAAAACCTTAAAACTCGGGAAGCAAGCCGTACGCTTTGTTCCTCAAAAGCAAAAGAGATAGACACAGCATGGTAAGTTAGAGTTTGACCTTAGTTGATTATGTCGTCTCTGAGACTTGTAGCACATTAGAGCTGAAAAGGCGACAACATCTTTCGAGATTCGTGGGCTGTGCATTGCTGCAGATTTGTCAACAAGCATTGCTCATTGAGCCTGTGTAGTCACTTACTTGAAGAAGTAAATCCTTGACAACTTGGGATTATTTCCAAGGAGGGCACATTTTTTTCTTCTTTCATTACAATGCCCAATCTCTACATGTATTATAATGCACATTGGATTGAGAAATGTAGCTGTCGTCGAAATAGTTCGAACTGTGTCTTAGATTGGAATGACTAAAGCTGGCATGGCTGTGATTAAGTGATATTCATGTTCATAGTAAGTGCTAATTTTTGCATATTATTTGACCCTTTGATCTATTTTCTGTTCTCTGTTCCTTTCTTTACTAGTATAATTTGAGACCTGTAAAACATTCCATTAAAATTGAATTTACTGAAACTGAAAAACGGAATCTGCTGCGCCAAAAAATAAATAGTGGTTGACCATCAAAAAATGTGAAATTCATATGTTAGAATTTGTTTATGTAGAAGAAAGTAGAAGAAAGAAACATGTTTTTGAAACGCTAGACCATTTTAATGACAGCAATATAGTTCTTATACAGAGCTATAACATAACAGAAAATCCAAAAATTTTACTAATCACAAACATATCTTATTATGGTTTCTAATATCAAGTATAAAACAGCCAAAGTAAAATCTGTAGATATGTTATCTAAGACCAGGTCCATGGACCAACTATTTCTTAAAAGTCTCCAACTCTTGAGGCATTTTCCAACAGTTGAGGACTTTTCTTGGTATTTCAATTGCAAGCAAATTTAGTGCAGTGGTTCCGTTTGTGCCGAAAACCAGCCATTGTTGCAATGTTGGATCTCAATCTTGATTTAGACAAGATTGTCATCTATGCTAGTGAGTTTAGCTTAATTGATTACGACATTAAAGTGTTTTAGCATACATATATAGACTGAACTAAAATGATGTAAGAACATGTTCACTATTATTTTGGCTATATATTTTCAATGACCTTCTACTGAAAAAAAATCACCATTCAATTCTTTAACATTGTCAAATTTTACCCATTATAAAAGAGGTTAAGTCAATTTTATTTTTTTAAACAGATATTAATTCAATTTTATTGATGGAATATTTCCAACTATAAACCTTTTTTAACCCATATGAAAAATACGAATCATTATCGAACAAAAAAAAACCACGAAAACGAAGAGTTAGTTGCTTATTACCTTCTTGATAAGATATGTGGCAGGGAAGTTTGATTTATATGGGAAAGAAGAAGCCTCGTATATTTGGGGAAAGTTTCATCATCAAGACCACCAAGATCTTTTCTTCATTACCAAGCTTAAGCATTTCAAGAAAAAGAATGGAGAGAAGGGTTCTAGAATTGAGCATAAGGTTGGGCTTCATGGTGGAAGGTGGCACGGAGAGGATGCTCCTGAAGTGTTTAATGTGTTCGTGGGTTTCAGTGGAACACTGATGGTTTATGTCACTGCAATTCGGAAAAGATTCAATTATCGAAATCCGGGTTCTGACCAGCATTTTTTATGGATAATGCACGAGCTTAGCTTGAAGAACAATGACGAATATGCTGTTTGTCGGCTGAGGAAGAGCATACATGGTGCTAAGGTTTTTGATGCTATTCATCGTGGAAAAAAGAGGGTAGCCAACTTTAGTGAAAATTTGAGTAAGAAGAAGATGCAGAAAACGGTCCAATATCAGAATGCTCCTGAATGCTATGAATCTGAATTGGCTATTTATTCTGCTCCATTGCCTACTGATCCCGAAAAGCAGCAGCAATTAATTTACTTCTGATGATGACATGTTTCTTTTGGAAGATGATTTGATGAACTATACCATTGATGTCGATGAGCTTTTGGGTGATCCTACGAGCTCTACTTCTGAGATGAATGCTGTTGATACTATTAAGAGGGTCAACAAGACTAATAACTCGAGTTCTGATCCTTCTGAAGCACCGCAATGCCGTATTTCCGGAACTGAGACTGAAAGAGTTTGCAAGAATGGTGTGACTACCTCTAGCTTTGAACCTGCTCAAGACACGGATGATCTCGCTGGTAGGTGGTCAGATTATTTGGCTTCCATACTCCTAGAAACTAACTCACCTCAACGCCAAGAATGTGACATTGAGATGTTGCCAAATGAGCTACACCAACAGAATATGCAATGCAGGCTATGCTAGAGTTTAGAAATTCTAAGCTTATTTAATTGATTAGCACTTGTATAAATGATATGCTGTAAATGATATAAATTTTTCCGAAAATCAGTATTCTGTTCTGTTACTTGCTCTACTTAAATTTAGTTTGTTTAGGACAGTCTATCGTGTTACATGATTCGCCAAGTTGTTTATTCTAAATCCCAGAATGAAATCTTAATTCTTTTAATTCTGTTCCGATGATTAAACCTGACTTTTACGTTTAAATCTTCCATGGATGAAATCACGTTTTACAGTCAATTATGTAATCATAGGTACTTGTTGAAACTAAGAAATCTGCATCATTTACAAGCTGCAGGCAGCAATTTCATCAATGAATGCAGTGTCGAGATTGAAATTTCTTTAGATTCGATTTCAGTGGAAAAGAAGTAAAATGAATTCGGAGATCAAAGAAATTTATATTTTGCTGGAATTTCATTGCTAGGCCTTTCTCGGAAAACATGTACATACGATTGCGCTCTCGCATGAACTCAACCAAGCTTTTCCGCTGCATTCAATCCTACATATGCCACGACTGTCAGTCAAGGACGAGTGAGAAAACACAACTTTACGATTGTTACATCCAATTGAATCATACAGGTGGCGATGCTAACTCCAGCAGAAGCCAGAATCCGACGCAATCATCTGAATCCAAATCTTCTTGGATGGCGAGGAAATGTAAGCCTCCACAGGCCTTCTTTGCTTCTTCCCAAGCTTCAGCTTCAGCAGTTGTTACTGGTGTTTTCTTGTAGGTAGCATAAATATAGCGTGTTGAGATTCCAACAGAGACTCAAGCAAGCGCGAGAAGTGTCTGCTTCAATTGAACACACTTCAAGTCCGTTCATCCATGCTGCAACAGGATGCAAAACGATATAAATGATCAATGTTCATCAGGATTTAAACGTTCTGCAGAACTATGCATGCCGAAACCAAAAGATGGTTAATGACGAAGTGCTGAACAGGCAAAATGGTTTTACTTGATGATAGTTGAACAAATGGAGTGAAAACAGACAGCATGAAATGAGATTGTGATCCACAGAAGAAGATATTAAAGGGTGAACCTACTAATGCTTTAGTGCGAGAAGACGCAACAGCCAGTCCTGGAATCAGCGTCTTGTCACCGATCTCTATTCCCAACAGATCCAAATCTAGACTTGCACCAAACACAAACCTAGTCTCTAACGATGAGATTTCTTCTCGAACAGCTGATTACAGGAAACCAATCAAGACAGACCACAACAATCATTTTGAAGGAGTTAACATTTTGTGAACTCAACAGTATAGCTCCTGAAAGAAAAGAAATGACAAATCAGTAACATCAAACATAACGGCCTCAAGTGCCAGTACCTGAGAATGGTAATTGGACAAATGCCCATTTCTCTCCAAATAGATTCTCTGGAAGTTCCATAGGGAAAGGATTATCTAATGCAAGAAGTGGTTTAGATCCTTTCTGAAAACCAGGGTGGCGTGTGTATACAGTCTCGTACCGTTCTTCCAGCCACAGAAGCAGGGATAAACACTGTAAGAACAACACAAGCATAAAAAAGAAAGAGAATAGAATGCATTGCAGTTATTACCAAAAGCCATACTCATAATGCAAATTTAAGACTGCATAAAAATGATAGCAGGAATAAACATACTACGTATTCAACATATTGTTATCTTCAAAAGATGTGTCACTCTTTTTACAATTTCATTATGCGTTCCACGTTTGAATTTACCCTTCAAGCTACCATTGATAAACTCGACGTCCACATGTCCATACATTTGTAATATTTATACAAGCCTAAAGATTATATAATTAAGCAATTATTTCAAAGAGTCAACACCATCCAAATACATTCTCACTAGACAATGAACAGTACTAACAAAGTAACACATTTAATTAAGTGTTTAAGTAGATTGACTGATTAATTTTACAAGACTTCACTTGTTTCTAAGAATACTGTGCTAAATCTGAGCAATTGATGCAAGTCTTGTTGAATTTACAACACCCAAAAATGCTAAACCAAAAAGCCGAACCAAGCATTGCCTAACTTATTTCCAAAATCATATTTTGATCCATACCCGTTTGCTTGAAATAGGCTTTATTCCAAAAGCTCATTACATGCTTTGCTTATAATAGTTTGCATCTGTGACCTGCATAATCCACGAACAAAACCAATCAATACAAAAAATTTTCAACATCACCAAGTACTGAGTTCAGAGTTATAGACATTGCCTTTAAATTGACAAAAAAAGAAAGCACCTAAAGAAGCGAGCTTTTTCAGGCAAAGGAACACCAAGTTCCTCACTAATGGAAACAAGAGAATCTTTCAGAGTAATACTATTAATAACATTATTAGGGAAGTATTTGGTGTACTAAAGTGACAAAGAATCATCACACACAACTAGCTCCCACACTTTCTTGCCTCTGATATCAAGTATATGCCTGGAACAGAAGTCCAATTCCCACTCTGTAATGCTGTCTGGATCAGTTTCTGGGTCTAAGTAGCTAAGTTCTGCAGTTGGGTCATCTTCATCTTCTTCTTCATATTCCTTATTAACCTCCACTTCTTGGTCCTGTGTTGAAACAGAAAGCTTGGTTCTAGAGTGGAAATGGTGGGGTTTTAGGTGGGTTTTGTAGGGTTTTATAGAGGTAGAGAAGGAGAGATTTTTGGGTTTTAGAAAAGATTTGATTTTGGAGATGGGTTTATGAGGAATTTTAGTGGAATTGAAGCTAAGAGTCGCCATGGAAGGTTTGAGAAGAAAAGAGTTGATAAGCATGGTAGTTGTTAGTTAAATTTCCCACCACACGTATTCACTGGTTGTCATGGGCTTGGGCTAGGATTACATGGGGGTTACAATCTGTTGCATTTTGCTCACAAAAGAATAGATTTAAAATTACCAAATATAAGCTAATTTTTGGTGCATATAATTTTTTTTAATTATATATTTTTTTAAAAGAGATTAGTTATCGTTTAGACTAATTACAGACATCATCCTTCAGTTTTTTTAAAAAATCTCTTATTTAATCGTTCTGAACTCTAAAATAATAGATTTTAGACTCAAATTTCAAAAAAAAAAGTGTAATTTTTTATAAGTAATTAAGAGTGTAATTGAATTACATTATTTACAACAATCTCATTCGATATTCAAATATTTTTCAATATTTCATTAATAAAATGAATTGTATTAAATGCTCGAATTTCCTATCTAATTAATATAGAGAAGAAAAGAATATATGTCAATCTATCAAAAATAGTGATTAATATTGTGGATGATAGCCTAGTCGCATAAACATCATTTGAGTCTGTGGTTGACTCAAATTTGATTTACGGAGGTGGTTAATAATTGTCTAATTTTGTGTGTATAAAATGAGAAAAAAGAAAAAAAAATGTTTATGAAAATGAAATAATACCTTCACCATGAATTTACTGTTTTCCCCATACTCAAATACTATTTACAATAGTTTCAACAAAAAACTATTTTCACTATTTTTGTTTATAAATCAATAAACTACTATGTATTATGTATATTCACTAAAAGAAAAAAAAAAAAGAATTTTGACAACATATGCGGCTATTTCATTCCTTCTCCTAACCCCCTCGCACTCGCTCGCCACTACCAACACCCACGTCCACAAAAACAACGCGCCGCTTGAAGCTCCTCCTCCTACCGGTTCCGCCACTCGCAACGCCACGTAAGCGCCTCTCTCTCTCTCTCTCTCTCTCTCTCTCTATATATATATATATATGTATATACGCTCAAAGTCACTCACACACAGAGACTCAGAAATAAGTGCGCGCACGACAAATCGTTCGCGCTGTACATGAAAAATCATGCTCTTTATACGTTCGACAAAATGTGTGGCAGATGACCGTGACGGTGAAGTTTTCGGGATATTGTTTAGTGCCTTCTTCATGCACTCCTTTTATTACTCTTAATAAAAATCACAGATTTCCTTTTAATTTATCTCCTAAGAACCCGTCTCCAAGCTTCTCTGCTCTTGCTCTTCACTCTCAGTCGCATGCCAAGTCCGACATGTTGCCGGACGCTACTTTCCTCCTTTATTTAGGTTCGTTTCCCTATGCTTTCTGCTTTTTGAGCAGTTGCTGTTTCGCTGATTTGCTATTTTTACAGATTGAACTGTTGTTATTGGCAGATTTACTTTTTCTTTTTCTAATTCTGAGCGTGACACATGCTTAAAATTTAGACTCTGAAGAACATTGTCGTGATTCCATTAAATATGTTCAAAATGCTCTCAATAGTTTTTGGGGTTTGCTGATCCAGGTTTTCTGATTGAAAAAGGTTTGAGTTTTAGGATTTCTAAAGCTTTTGTATGTTTACTTTTTTTAATTCGAAATAGCAAAGCTTGTTTAATTTTTGTTGATGGTTCACTTTTCAATAGTAGAAAACAAGTAAATGGCCAAGGAAACGAGGTCTATTAGTGATAGTCAAAATGGTTACCTAAAACCGGCCATGTTTTATACCGTGAAGGGATGGAATGGTAATTACCTTTGTGGTGATCAATATGCAGTGTTGCTCCAATGATGGACTGGACGGATAATCACTATAGGACACTAGCAAGGCTGATATCAAAACATGCTTGGCTGTATACAGAGATGCTTGCTGCGGAAACTATTGTATATCGAAAGGGGAATTTGGTGAGTGAGAAGATATGTAAGACGGTGTTAGTTAATGCATTTATATGCACTCGACACCAGGAACTTGTTTTGACAAGGATAATCATTACAGTGTGATGATCACTATGCATTTTTTAAATTAAATATCAATGATCGCATTGCTGGTTTGCTTACTTTCAGGCAGTTTGAACTAACAGGTCTATTCTTGTAACTTTCTTATTATTTGTAATTTTTCTGTCCTAGATTGTTAGATGGCACTGTACTAATGAATAGATTGCCGTCTGTTCTCCATCTCTCTGAGAACTACTATTCACATGTTATGCTAGATTGTATTGCACTGCCACTAGCTTTAAGTTTCTTTAGTTATTCATAATGTTGTAATTGAAGATCAATTCTCTTTTTCTTTATTATATTGCTCAGGACAGATTCTTGTATTTTTCTCCCCAACAACATCCTATTGTTTTGCAAATTGGTGGCAGTAATTTGGAAAACATAGCAAAGGCAACTGAACTTGCTACTCCCTATGGTTATGATGAGACTAATTTCAAGTTAGTAAAGCTTTCTTTCCATTCCTCTTCTTGATTTCTCTTTCCTTCCTTTTCTATTCTTCTTTTAACTGAAGAGATATTCCATAGGAAATGTATCAGTTGTGGGTGTCCCAGTCCTAAGGTAGCTGGACATGGGTGCTTTGGTGTTCGCCTTATGCTTGACCCAAAGGTATGATGATAACTGCATTCATTAAATATCACCTCCTAGCTGAGTTATTGAACTTGCTGCCAACACAAATGTACCTGTCAGTGTTAAATGTCGCATTGGTGTAGATGATCATGATTCATACAATGAACTCTGTAAGGTCCCTTTATTAATACACTGTCCTCTTTGAGCGAAAAAGTGATTGTCTGAGCTATTTCTACCTTAGTTCTCTCTTAAAATTTCATGGAAGTGCTAAATAGTTAGAGTAGTTCCTTATTGACTTATAACAAGGGAGAAGATATTAGTATTTTTATTAATATTTTTTGAGCTCCGAATTCTAGCTCAAGCACCGGTTTTTATATATTCATTCTAGTTTGTTGGTAGCCTCTGTAAACAGTTCTAGATTTATTTATTTTTTTGGACTTGTAAGAGATTGGATGCTTGACATCTCAGAGCCTGGTGTCATCTTAAATATCTTTTTGTTAAAATTTTCCGGAAGTGGACCTTAACTTGCTATTTAAAATTACATTTCAGGTGACTGCAGTGCTGAAAGAGCTATGCAAACTTGCTAATTCTTTTCCCCGAAACTAATGTCATTTTTTAAATATAATCGTGCATTTTACAGACAATAAAATCGTTTTTGGAGGAAGCCCTTGAACCGATTCCTGACAGTGTATTGGCTAGACCTGTCACAGAGGCACCACCACCGGCGCATTCTGGTTGCCTAGATCTTTTTGATAATGTAGATGAGTTACTGCCACCTCCATATGAAACAGAAGAGGATGCAGTATATGCCTAGTTACATGCGGGTTGTATTTAAAAAACAATTGCCCATAGCCATACTCCACTGTAAGCTTTCTTCCATCCACTGAATTTGTTATGGTGACTACATTGGCCACCATCAGATATTGTATCACAGTTATACTAGATTACTGCGACTGTTAGAGTGTTATCCATGTCATCAACCTTCGCGGCGGCTGAGATACCAATAGTGGGAGATGTATTTAGCGTGAACCATCTACTTGCCACCATAGTGGATAGTTATTCATTTGAAAGCTAAAATAATTTTTGGTTTCTTACAGCTACAGAACAAAGTGACCATCTTGGCTTCGGTGTACAGTACTACAAAGTCATAATGGTGCTACTTTCTAGTTTTGACTGCGGTTCTTTATTGCTTCTTTATAAGGCAGTTTTAGAGGTATTTTACATTATTTTAGTTGGTTTTTAATCTTTGTATTTAAGAGCTTGGCAAAACAGGAAGCAAAAATGTTACGTGGACTCCCTCCCACATTAAAATAATAATAAAAGCAAAGCAAATATGTGAATTCCAGAGCCACATCCATATTTTCATTACAACAGTTGCCAGGTTGTAGAAATTTTCTAAGAGAATATAATGCTTATATATTTCTACTTGTGAATTCATTTGAAAGCTAATAAAATAAGCAATTGAATAAAGAAGTCAGAATTCCAATATATTTCTACTCCATTGCGATTGCCACATTATACAAAGCCACATGCAATGCAACATACTGAATCTGAACCTGAAACTCAATAATAAGCGAAGTCGGGGATAGGGGCAATGAGTTGCCAATAATCTCCTTTCCCTTTTCTGAACCGTTTCTGAAGAAGAGGACAACTGGAAATATATAGGAATCCAAGGGAGGGCGGGAGGCCTTCCTTTGGCAGGGATCGGAGTTTAACACAGTGTGTAACCCATGAAGAGAGGCGAGTCTTTTTAGTCTGCTGGATATTGATTTCAAATTGTGGAAACCACCGATGTTGATAGCGGTCAGCGAAATTGAAAGTGGTAGTGAATCATTTGGAAATGAGGATACCATTTTCATAGCTCCATAAATTGTGAGTTGTTGAAGACAGGTGAGTGCGTTGAGCCTCCACTATGACGATGGTTGTCTCCCCAGTTTGTCGCAACACATTATCTGAAGTTGAGTTAGGTTTGGGGGCAAACCTCTTCCTGGAAAGGACTCTATCTCATGGCAATCATGTAATTGTACATATTGAAGAGAGGTTAGATTGTGCATGTTTTGGGGTAGGCACCTCAACTTCCCACAGCACCAGTCTTAAAGACGAAAGGGTGGGAATGGGTAGTCCAATATTTGGGAATGACTCCAAATCCCTACAATTTGATATTTCCAGAGAAGTGAGATGTGAGAGGTGTTTTTGGATTTGCAGTTACTCCAATAATTGTGCTTTCGTACCATTCCTAATGTAAAGAGACCTTAGTGATGTGGGAAAAACTCCATTTGACGAAATAATTAGAGCGTCACATTGAATGATTTTCAATTCCTCAAGAGAAAAAGTCTGTCGGCTATATGAATTCCCATTCTCGTGAATCACTATTCCCTGTGGTAGGCTCACCAAGGAATCACAACATGTGATCTTCACATGCTTCACACTATCTGGCAAACCTCCTTTCGAAAATGTCACCAGTTTTAGGCATCCATGAACTGCCAAATCTGTTAGAGAGGTGAGGCTATGTAGCTGATTTGGTAGCTTCTCCAACTTTGTACAATTCCTTATTTCCAAGACTTAAAGATTGGGCGGCAATTCCACTAACGACACCAGTTCCTTGCAATTCCAAATTTTTATCTGCTTTATACACCCTAGTCTCTTTACATTAATTCTATCTTCCCACAAATGTTTTAGTTCACCACAATCCTCAACTTCCGTTTATTGGGGTGAAATCAAGGCTTCTAAGAATACTCTATCAAAGCTCACAAGATGTCAAATGTTAGCAATTGTCAACTTAGTGAGGGATATAGGGTTGGAAAAACTCTTCAAAACCACTTCTTTGCATCCTCTAATTACTAATTCTCCAAGTGAAGGAAGTGTTTATGGTACAACTTCTAGCATTGAAAAGCTGTCTATATATTGTTGGAGATTTTCGATCTTGCCTTGGTGGAGTTGAGAGAATTGAGAAGAGAGAAAATTGAACACAATGATTTATAGTGGTTCAACCAACTTCCCTACGTCCACTACTTAAGTCTCACTTAGGCTTTTCACTATAATGATGATTGATTCCGGCTCAATCCAACAAGGCCAACTACAAAGAGGTTGATTCCAAGCTCAACACCTCCAAAGCCACCTTCACTTTCTAACTATGTGAGAACTCTTACAATACTTGATTTCGATTCAAGAATAAACCAAGGCTAGGATATACCCTTGATCCCAATTTACAAGCCCTCTGTTTGTTACAATAATTCGCTCACCAAACTGATCTAAAACAGTTGATACAATTTAAAAGA
This sequence comes from Flueggea neowawraea, assembly GCA_948243855.1. Lineage (NCBI taxonomy): Eukaryota > Viridiplantae > Streptophyta > Magnoliopsida > Malpighiales > Phyllanthaceae > Flueggea > Flueggea neowawraea. Next base: position 780 of record CAODLS010285083.1, on the reverse strand, counting down.
ATAGCAATGAAGAACTAGAACACTTGTATCACAATGAGAGACTTTTTAATCTTGGCAAATCAAGATAGATTGTGTATAGAGGTGTTATCTCTGCTCCTTTGCCATGTTTTGAGGTGTATTTAAAGCCTTTTCAAGTCACATAACCGTTGGGGTTGATATTATAGCTGTTGGAGAGCATTTGGAGCTTGATTGACACTTGATTTCTTGCCATGTATGACTTACTCGAGTGAGAATATTTTCTACTCGAGTGAGCGTGATTTTTGACCTGATTCACACCTGATTCTTGATTACTCGAGTAACTTTATTTCTTACTCAAGTAAATCCTCCTCTAGTGATATTTCTGGGTATTCTACTTGCTCGAGTAACTTCCAAGTTGTTCGCGTGAAATCTTCACTTTCTCATGCCTTTGGAACTTGTTTTACTCGAGTGAGTATCAATATTACTCAAGTAACACTTCTTTTACCCCAATAGTTGAATCATTTGGCCATCTTATTGAACATTGTGCTTTGTTGTTTTAATTACCAATTTTTTTATCATCAAAACACAAGAGGATCTAAATATGAAACACACTTGGTTCAACAATCTCCTCCTTTTTTATGATGACAAAATCGTTAAGAGTTTCAATACTACATCAAAGACAACAAATTTGATTAAGGATTTTATCCTAGTCAAGGGGTTAGAAACATGAAAAATAATGTATGATCTTGCAAATTCATTCAATACTCCTCTCCCCCTTTTTGTAATCATCAAAAAATATTTAACAATAAACAAGTTTTAATC
>CAODLS010285069.1:0-25822 GCA_948243855.1 Flueggea neowawraea | reverse complement strand
GCTTCCAATGTTGATAAATCCCATGTTATCACTTCTTTGTCCACTAAAGTTCAATCCAAGATTTCCAACACCAAATTGACTAAGATTATGGAGTGAAGCCATAAAGGGTAGTTGATGATGATGTGGAAACTGACTGATCGTATCTGATTGAAGTGCACTTATAGAGCTTGAATTTGAACTCCCCATTTGCCTACTTTCGCCGGAGACCGGAGACTTTGAGTTATTATTTCCCTTACTTTTCTTGTTTCTCCGGCAACCACCTCCCACCGGAACATTTCTAAGAGCACCACCTCTAGTCCAGTACCTTCGGCAAGTCTTACAAAAGTGGCGAGGTTGAGAAAGGCTGTAGTTGTTGAAGTAACAAAACTTGGTGTTAGTAGACTCACACCTTGGACATTTCAGACCAGGTTCTGGCTGTGGCATCTTGGCTAACCTAGCTCTTTCAGACATTGAACCAGGCCGAATGGAGCTACCCGACCCACCGCCGGAACCACCAACATGAGGAGGAGGAGTTGGAGGAGGAAGAGGAGGTAGATGAGGGTTATCATTGCTAACAACACTTGGTTGTTGAGTAGGTTGCTACACACACAAAAACAAGAGAAATCAAAACTTTAGAGAAGCAAGAAAATTTGCATATATCAAGTATATTCAAGAAAAGATATATAACACAAAAAAGAGCTATGAAGTATATATATAAGAATCATCTTTATTGTAATATGCTCTGTCTTTTTGGAGTGGATAGAAATTGAAGAGCAAAAAAGAGGGAAAAAAAACACTTAAATTACCTGCTGCCAATTGGGAGGATTCAAATAGAATGGAACTGAAGGGAAGACCATGGTTCTTATTTGAACTTTCTTTTTTTTTTTTCTTTTCTAAATGTTGGTCTTTAAGAAAGAAGATATGGTGGAGAATCAGTCTAAGAGAATACCAGAACCAGGAAAGCAAGAGAGGAAAAAGAGAATTAAAGGGGAAGAGAGGAAGGAAAGATGTGTGTGAGAGAGAGAAGGAAGCTTTTGGGTGTTATTTTTATAAAATTTTGAACTCTCTTTATTCTCTAATAATATTCTCTAATCTTTTTGTATTTATTATAATATTTAGGGTTTTGGGAGAGAGTTTGAGTGGAGGAAGTTTCTTCACCTATAAGGCTTTGGGTGATGCTTTGGACTGTGATTTTAGTGCTCAAAAAGATGTTTGTCACCACTGACCTTGCATGGCTCAGAGAGGAGAATGTATAGATAAATATAATAAAGCAAAAATCATCACCTTCTGTCTATTGCGGTGGGATCACTTCTTGTAATTAGGCTTTTCAATTAAATATTAATTAACTAATTATTTAATTATCTATGTGGAATGTGGTGCTACATGCTAATATGAACCTGTGATGATGGGATTCATGATGCATGGTCTGATCATGATCTCAGCCTTAAAGAAATTAATGGAAACGTGTGCATTAGCTTGCTAACTCTCAAATTGTTTTTATACATTGGCTCCCATTAAAAATTAGATGTTAGAGATGACTCCAATATCACTAACTATAAGTCTATTGGTTAATTCCCAAATTATTTTAATATGGTAAATTGTTTTGTTGTCAATATCAATCCACCTAAAATATAGTTTCTTCCGATTTTTCTTATATTTAATTAATTTAATTTAATTAGTTAATAATTGAGGACGATGGGGTGCGAATATAGCCACAAGCTATGCTGAGATTGATAAATGAGGGTGCAGATATTATTTAGGAACCAATCCTCCTAAAAAAAATTATATTGATAAATGAGGATCAAAATTTGATTGTAACACGTTTCTTAACAATTTCTTTTTTTCCAACTACTTAACAATTTCTAAACAAGTTTTTTCTTTTCAAATTTGACTCAAATCATGGTATTAACAGTAATACGAGCATGATTACGAACATCAAGAGGATCCGAGTAGGAGCACTCATTAACAGTAAGAAAGGGAATGTAATTGTTTCTGTACTTTGGAAATCTTTCGTATTTTTGTCACCCTTGAGCTGCCAATTCAGTCTTTTATTTTTGCAACCATAAAGACTCAAGCCGCTTAGAAGTCTCCCGCTGTTCAGAATTGATCTTCTCCAACAAAACCTCTTCGACAAAGTTGGTGTGTTTGAGCAACGAGATGAAGCTCATAAGGTTGTTGCTGAAGGAAGGATAATTTCCCCTCCAGATGCCCAAAGGTATATCGGTCCCAATCTCTCAACTTCGAAAGAAGGGCTAGAAATTTAGCCACCAAATTAACCAAAGAAGGATCAGCCGAGATATAGCTGTCCAAGTTTACTCCAAATAAGAGTAGATAAGCGGATGATCTCACCACGCATCAATAGACCGAAATGGACGCCGACCCCAATCTAGAAAAAGAGGGAATTATACAATAATTATTACAAAATCTGATTTTTTTTATCAAGTACATGCCCATATTCAAGCATCTAAAAGTTCTTTCTCCTTAACATTCCTATTTTACATTTATCATTAAATGAGAATGCTTAAAGATATAAATTGATTAATTTAAAAAAATCATAGGGTTCATGAACTTGAAATTAAGTGAGACTATTGACCATGGAGAAACACTAAAATACATATTTTTTGATATCGCGGCTCATGTCAGTGTTGGGAGGATTTTGTCCCGAGGATGGAGTGATGCTAGAGTATGCCAACTCGGGTGTAAGTAAAAAGAGTGGCCGCGTAATAGTAAAAGTAGAAGAAGTGACCGCATAAAAAAAATTAAGGAGTTCGGTGATGTTTAACAGCCTAGAACTTCAAGTGTAAGGAAAAAATAAAGTAACTGAGAAATAGGGAAAGATTGGATAGCTGAGGACTAATACTTGCATTAAAGTAAGAACAACACATATAAACTACTAACCAAAAACCGACATTCAAAGGATGACGTTACTCACCAAACAATTTTGTCAACAATTGAATGAAAAGTAAATACAATAATGAACCAAATGTAAAGGAAAACAAGTAAATGACAATAAAGTCCTAAAGGCTTACTTGTTCAGCAGGGGAATGCTCAAACTTCTCCATACTTCACAACAAACAGCTAAAACTAATGAAAATTGAAAGACAAAGAACTGAAAGCGAAGAACTAGAAATTAAGTAAATTGCAGGAGAACAAATTGCAAGAATTTCTGGTCTTTGATGTGTGTCCTTTGTACTGTGCTTCCTTCGCATATTTATATTGGGGAATCTCGGCAGTTATTCCTTAAGTTCTCACTCCACGTTCTGTGTAAAAACTTCTGTTGCCATGTTCTTATATCTTTCCACGTTCTTGTAACCTCCATTTTCATATAACCTCCTTAATCGTCGGTGTAGCCATTTCCCATGTCGACCGCTTTCGTCGGCCAAAACGTGTCCTATGTTATAACCTTCCTCGAGCCGAATTCCCTTTCGATGCTATTGCTATATTTTCCTTGGGAACACATAATCTTGGACTCGAGTTTGTTTACTCGAATATATATCCGCTACTAGCTAGCCCGAAGTCTTGCTACTTGAGGTCGACTAGTTTCTGGCCCATCAAATTTCCTCCAGAACGCTTCCACTTCACACATGCGTGCCTCCAGTGGTTGCATAGTGACAACTTTGTCCGATCTGATAGGTGTCCAAACTCATTAAATGCGCCTAACGGCCAAAAAGAAAGTTTTCATCAGTATCTGACGCAAATAGGTTGGAAAACAAAATCTAGGAGAAAACGAAATAAAAAGAACTCTACAAATGCCGTAACAACATAACCAAAATAGATTTTCAAATTAAGAACTAAATCAACCAAAAATATTCTAGACAGAGATATCACGTGAGTACATATTTAAAAATGTATGTTTGTACTCAAACAATTGATGAGAATATGGAATTAAATCTCAAATATTATGGAAGTATTAAGGGACAATATATATGGGCCATCACTTAGGCAACCAACGTCAAACTTGTTCCCAACATTTTAGAAATAACTTAACAAAAATGCTTCCGTCTTGTCTAACGCTTTAAGTCCCAAAATAAAAAGTCAAAGTGTGGGTTACATCGTCCCGCTCCTACCACTCAAACATATATTATTAGCATTACTTTTTTTCTTATTAATATTTGGTTAAATATAAAAATGTAACCTCACCCATATACACATTATATTAAAAATGATTTATTCTTTCCAAAATACCTTAAATTCATCGGTGATGTTTTTACTGATTGAAAACTCATATTTGCAAATCGCTTTCTCATTTTCTTAGATTCATCGGTGGTCTATTATATTGGTCAAATTATTTTTAACCCTTAGTATTTTTTGGACAACATATTTTACTTTTTATAATTTTATAGCAATAAAATTCATACTTAATTTTTACTATTCATTCATTTATTTATCATTATTAATGATTTGTTAATTTATTTTTCAAGTGTTGACATATCACTTACCAAAAAAAAAATTGACACAAGCATAAAGACAACTAGGGGTGGAAATGAGCCGAGCTGCTTGCGAGTAACTCGGAGTTTGGTTCGATAAAAGCTCATTCACGACTCGGCTCAATAATAAATGAGCCGAGTTTGAATAAAATTTTAGGCTCGTTTACTTGAACACCCAAAAGTTCGGCTCGAAAGCTCGTGAACAAACTCGTTTGTAGGCTCGTGATCAAGCTCGTTTGTAGGCTCATTTATATATATATATATATATATATATATATATGTGTGCGTGTGCGCGTGTGTTAAACTAAATTATGAAAATATGTTTATATTTGAAATAGTATTTAATATTTGGGTCATATCAACAAAAGTTTAAACTTACACTAATTGACCGTGTCTATAAAAGTCTAAACATGCTCGCATAAGATGATCTAATATTATATTGAACTTGTGAAACAAATTGAAACTTCTAATAGTTTTTTGTTCAATTACATGCTCAACACGATTTTATTGAACTAACCTAAATTTGATTATATTATTTTTAAGCGGTTTCCAAAACTGAACTAGCAAATCTTATCTACAAATTTATTTGAGTTTTTGTTGAGCCGAGTTTGAAAAGCTTGCGAACAAGCTCGTGAGCTCTCGAGCCTTTTGATGAGCCGAGCTTGAACAAGATTTTGAGCTCGAGAGAGAACTCAAGTTCAAGCTCGAGCTTGATAGATTTTAAACGAGCTGAGTTTGAACACTCCAAAGTTCGGCTCGGCTGGAATCCAGCCCTACAGACAACTACACGAAAGCCATTTTTGAATAAAATTGACCAAACATACCTAGGTTAGTTCAACTAGGTTGTTTCAAATTGACTTCTAATATTCTTCTTTGTCAACTCAACTAAGCTAATTTATCAGAATAGGCATTTGTTTTTCTATCAGTGAGAGACAGGTTACATGAATGTCATTCTAGTATATCACATCAATTCTACAACAATATTATAAAAAATAATAATGATAAAAAATTATAAAAATTTTGGTTCATTTTTGCATAAAAATATAAAAAGGTTTTTCTCTTTAAAGATATACGTAGGAGTTTTTTTTATAGTTTACGTAGGAGTTATAAGAGTTTACATTTCAGAAGCAAAAAATGAACCATTCATGTTCGATGATAAATCTATATGGTGACATATAGTGTAATTTATGAGAGTTTTAGATTTTGTGAAAATCAACCTCAATATGGAAACTATAGATAAAAGCTAGCAAAAAATAAGAACTGACCTAGTTCCATAATAGAGATGTTTAATTGTTTTGTTTGTTTCTACCTAGCTAAGTGCCCCAATAATAGCGTAACTTTCCAACTTATGATGGTGATGAGTTCCAATCCATAAACAAAGTAAAATTTAGAATGATGTCTTCATTAAGTTTATCCATCTTTATCAACTTTTTCAGCCAAAAAATATAAATCTTCTAGTTGTCAAACAACTTTTGTTTTTTGGAATGGTTAAACCCCATATATATAATTACATAATAGAAGATCAATTTGTATATTTTGTCTTTCTTTTTCGTTTCTTTAACTTTATTAGTAGTACTCTCCAACTTTCCCAGATTAAGACCGCAAATTGAGTAGGTCGTGACTTTGGGAGAGGTTACTGTGTTTGGGACGTTAAGGGAAGCAAACTTTTCTCATTAATTTCTTAAGCCATCAGGAAAGCAAACATGCATGAGAATTTTGTCTTCTTCATTAAGGAATCACTGTCATTGAACAATGAAGATTTTCTTTTGTTCAATACCAATGAGGTTCGACGATTTCTTTTTGGTTAGAAGAGATTTTTGAGTGTGCATATCCGATAATTTGGGTCATTTTTTGTTGGCTGTGGCAATTTGTATCAACATAATGTAATCATATTATATCATCTACATGTCTTGTAAATTATATATGACATAAATATAATAAAGATAAAAATTATGTTTTATGTGTCGTATCATACTATATACATTATAGTATTCCAGACAACAAATAAGTTGAAGAATTACGTATGTATATACTTCTGTTGTTGATAAATGGTATTTCCTTACTTGGGAGAATTTTGTGGGAACCGTTACTTAATTGACATATAGATGGTCTATTAATATTTTAGTGTGAGTTTAGTAAGCATTACTTATTATTTATAGTTGCATCAATTTTATTAACAATAAATTTATTAAAAATTTAGTAGATTAATTAATAATAGAAGTCTAAGAGCCATTTTTAATTATTTATTTAATTTTTATAATTTTAAGGATTTATATTTTTAAATTATCATTTTGTTGTAGAATTTTAAATAATAATTTTTAGATAATTAATTTAGATAGTTGTGGTGATCATTATTGATCTAACCTAAAATTTTTAATATCCAATGCTATAAGGACAAATCAATCACTTAATTTAGATAATTTTAGTTAGAGAAGATGTTTCAGATTGAATGCTAAATTTGATAATTTGTTTTGAGTTTTAAAACTAATTTATGTCACCCATCAAACCATTTGAAACTAATTCACATCTACGGTTGGACATGGGTCGGGCCAGGCTGTGGCTAATTTTCCACCCCAGCTGACCTGGTTGGTTGCTTGGCCCAGCCAGCCCAAGGGCCGTGTATAAATTCAAAATTTTTTGCATTTGGTCAAATTTGAACCTTGGTTGGAGAGTAATATCACTCACCCTTACCAACTCGTCTACCACATTTTTGTGTTTATAACATAGATATTATATATATACATACGTTTTATATATAATTTGAAAAAATTTACACTTAGGAGGATTCAAACCCTGGTCTAAAGAATAGTGTTGCACACCCTTACAAGTTCATCTACCACATTCTTGTGTATCTATAATATAAAAAATTATATATACATATTATATTGGGGTCGGGCTGCGGACCATTCCCTCAACCAAGGCCCGACCCTAATTTAATTAAAAATTATTCGGGTCGGGCCGGGCCGGCGGGCCAGAACTAGTAACCCATCTCGACCCTTTTCAGGGTCAGGCTCGGACCGACCTGCAGGCCGAACTTATTTGCTCAGCACTATTCACGTCTGCACTTGCGCCAACACATGCTCACAATCTAGTATCATTTTGTACTGAACATGTGTTAGTAATTTATAGCCCTTGTAGAATGTTTTGCTAAAATAATACATATAACAAGCTTCGATTTCTATTTTTTAAAAGAAAAATTGGGGGCCTGTTTAATTTAGAAAAATTTCTGAAAGTTCCCTAAATTTTAGAAAACAGAGTCCAAAAATTAGGGAAGTTGTTTCTATAGAAAACAATTCTTGTTTTTATAAATTAAATATTCAATTTTAAAAAAATTGAAATAATACAGAAAATAAAATACCAAAATATTATTTTTTTTAAACTAAGCAGCCCCTATACTTTCTTATTTCTCACACACTTCAAGATCTTTTTTCAAACTCATTCCCAATTTAGATTAAGAGATAGAACTAATAGAATATTTATAGTAATATAGATTAAGATGACTGAAGATTAAGAAGTGAGTTATTTATAAAGAAACATTCTTATTATATTAAATTCATTTTCTATGTCTTTGCGGTAAGAAAAAATAACTTTAACTCTTCCTTTTAGAAGAGATTACAAGAAAATCCTATTAGTTTGCAACCTTCTCCAAATCTCTAAGAAAAGACTCGAAAATGATTTCTAAGTGGTAGGGCAAGGTTGCCTGAGTACGGCATAAGCTTGGACTAAGGATTTTGCTTTATAAGTCGATCCAATATGTAATTGCTGAATTTTTACGTTCTGTATGTAATAAATTATTAATAAGTATGTAAAATAATATATGTAAATGTTTCCTGATTTGCGGCCAAAAATTTTAACTTCTATCAAGACGGTTTAAAAGCAATTAAAGGGACTAAAATTGATGTAAAATGGGTCTTGCTTGTTAGTTGACAATTTGCAAACAATAATGAGAACTTTTATTGAGAATAAAAGCTGGTCACAAGGCTTGAAATTAAAGAACGAAAATGAGAACAGAGAGCTAAAAATGACGATAAAAAACTAAGATAAATGGAACATATAAGTTGTTATGTAATTAATATGTGTGATGTGAAGGGGTCATCTCTTGTTGGTGCCTTGATTTCTTTTATAATCTTCCTTTAGTTGGGGAAATGTTGTTGTAGTAGATAGTCTTTGTTAAATCACTGCCCTTATGTATAATGGTAAGTTCCCGAATAGATAATTCGATAATTCTTTGGGTTCTCCGGATGAATGTTGACCAAAATCGCTCATATAATCGTGTTAATCATGATAAAAATTGAGTTTCTCAAAATGATTTTTCGACCAGGCCCATTGACCTTGCGTCGCAAATATTTCACTTTAAACAATAAATATCATAAGATATATTCAATTTATATATTAATAATACTATTATTAATTATAAATTAATATATTCATATTAAATATTGCACCCCACTTATTTATATTTGAAGTGTGAACGCTTAAATATTGTATATCATACTTATTTACAATAGCAAGATCTAAACGATAGCAAGATCTAGGTGAGATGAAGAAAAACACCCTTTTCTTGCATGATTTTGTTTTCCCTTAATGTGGCTCGACCTCTTTCTTTCAAGAGGGGTTGAGTTTGTTGTCTAAGATTTTAGGGTTTAGCCTACCTTCCTATTTATAGAGATAGGCAAGGATGGAGCTACTAAGGAACTGGGGGTGCCGGAGCACCCCCTTCTGCCGAAGGAGGGCCATAGGAACCTTCTCCGGTAGGGCTCTGTCCCATTTGAGATGAAGGGCGGTGAGGGCAAGATAGGGAAAATCCTGTCCTCCTTTTTTTAAAAAAAATTAACCCCAGGCAAAACAACATCGTTTCGCCCAAGGGTTAAAAAAAAGTGTGGGACGAAATGACGTTGTTTCGTCCAACACACACACACACACACATATATATATATATATATATATAACAGGCCAGGGCAAAACAATTTTGCCACGGTCCTTTAAATCCAATTTAATCCTTCTCCTCTCTTCACTCTCTCTATTTCTCCTCCTTTCACTCTCTCTCTCAGTTTCTCCTCTCTCCTGGGTCGACGTCAATCCGCCAACGCCACTGCAGTTCCTCCAGTGTCCAACCTCCTTCCTCCACCACCTCCACTTTGCTTCCTTCACAACCACAAAGCGCCATTGTCATGGTAAATCCATTTCCTCTTTTTTTTTTTGACCAATTTCAGTTTTAGTTAGGGTTAGTTAGAGACCTAAAGATGGTTGAATAAATTAACAAAAAATCAGTTTAGCATAGTATTGTTAAATCGTAATATAATTCTGAGTAGTATTTGAATTAGTTATTTGAATTTTGAATTATTGAATGGATTAACAAAAATTGAGTCTAGTATGTTTTTAGTTTTGTGTGGTCGTGTGTGGGCTGAGAATTAATTTAGATTGACTTAAATTTGTTATTATTTTGTTTTTTGATTAGTTTATGGATTGATTTGTAACCAAGACCAAAAGACCAAGGAGTAGTGTCGAATCTTCAAGAGCAACTATCATCTCTTGACTTGAGTGTGCAAAAATAATTTTATAATTACATGTATCCAAATATTTAATTTAATGTAATGTATTTTTTTTATAGCGGTTATTTGTTTAGACACTGTACACAGAGGCAAGTCAAGTTCTGACCAAGCAGAATCAACACCTGCTTTGCAAGAATCTTGTCTCTAGGTTATTTTTGGAGATAGGTCATAAGGAGTTCAACTACTAATTTAATTATGCCTCACACACTGCAACATAAATGACTTTATGAGCGGTTATAATCAGATGCAAAAGGTCTAAAAACCGCTGCATCCTTATGCAGCAGCCGCAACAACTTATATGCGTTGCAATAGGACAATCAAGCGGTTAAGCTTCTTCTTGCAGCGGTAAGAAAATCGTCTCATTAGGGTATCAAATGTAGCAGGTTTCTACCTATTGTTTTATGCAGCGGTTATACCCCTCAAATGCAACGGCCTTCAGATCCAATTGCAGCGGCTTTGAGACAGAAATCCAACGGTTTCGGCTATTAATTGCAACGCTTTGTCATATGCAGCAATTTCCGTAGTCTCGACACTCGAATACAACAGTTTTTTTTTCATAATATTAAATATTTACTTATTAGAGTAAGTGACAATTATTTTTTGACGGGGAGAGTAAGTGTCAATTAAAGTATCAAATATTGCAATTAAAAATTATCATCAATTACAAAAGTATCATAGAAGCTAACTTTACTATATATGTCATCAATTAAAAATAGTGCTACAAAAAAATAGTAACCTATCAATTGTATCTTCTTCTGAAGCTCTGCCATCACCAAGAGCAGCTGACGATTGGGTTGCATCAAAATGGTCTATTTCCAAAATTTTAATAAATTGTCAGATGAATACCTGTGAGCTTTCGAAATGGAAACAGCATGAAAATTAAATTCATTTCAAAGAAAAGACAATGAAATGAAAAAATAAATGTCGGTGGTGTTATGCAATAAAACAAATGTAAAAGAGACACAAGCACCATAATCAAATGATTATAACCAGCTGAAAAAAATGTCTGATAAAGAAAGGAGAGAACCTGCTGTTTCTGTGATGGACCCATAGCTTTCACTTCAGAAGACTGCTAATTTAACTGAAGCTTTAGCGTCTTAACTTTGTTTACCATTTTGGAGCCATCTGAATCGAGATACTGTAATGAAGCTTTTGCATTTTGGAGCCCCTGTAAAGTACTAGGAATGAAGATTGAAGGCTTGAAACCAGAAAACACCTTCACTATCGTCACTAAAAGACCAAGAACTAAAACACGAAAACGAGAAAAGAAAACAGATTAACCGAATTTAATCAACTTTCACAAAATTATATTAATCAGACAGGATATAAATTCAACATCGCTAATAAATCCTCAAATTTGCAAACCAAACCAAACCTGCTTTCTGATGTTCAATTTGCTTGCAAAATCGGCATCCCAGTTCACAGAATCATCTATGGACAAATCAATCTCAATTTGTTGAGAATTAAATGGCTTAGGTTTATGCAAAGCAAGAACAAAAAAAGTGGTTGGGACACCACCAATGAAATTAATCAAGTAGAGGGCTACAACACATCAAGCCTGAAATGTGATATACACTTGGTACACAATAAACTGTTCAGTCAGGTATGATAAGTATTGAATAGCTAAAGCCTGGAATATGTATTTTTGCCTATTAAGTCTAAATAGAAAATGAGTGCTTCATAGTTGTTCATGCACAAATCCAAATATAAAAATGATAGAGATATACCTATCTGCCAAAACCTTTTCTTATGTTTTAATACTTGTAGCCAATAATAGCTTCATTTTTTCTGTAACCAAAAGCAATAACATTTTTATAGTTAAGATCAATAACCAAAAGCATAAACAGAGATTAACTTAAAAGGTGAAAAGAAAAGGAAAAGAAAACATCAATAATTATACAGCCTCAAGTAACAGATAAACAATCCGATAATGATACTGAAAAAAGTAGTTAAGATCTATCTCCGAGAACTATTGCTTTCTTGAGAAATGCTGATAATTATACGTGTCCAAAGACTAGAAATGCACAAGACCTCCGAAGCTTACCTAATAATCTTATGGCCACGAGAGTGTTCCACTTGTAGCAACGAAGTCATCAATAATTAGTGCACGTTCTCCTAGTTTAATAGCCCCAACATACATCTCTAAAAAGACCATTCCATACTCAAATACATATGCTTCAGAGATTACTTCTCCAATTCTCCTATACACGAAAGATTAAAGTTGAAATGCATTAATTCTCTAATGAACTAATGCTGCAGGGTAAGTCAAACATTGATATTATTAAACTCATCATCGTATTTTTACTCATAGGAGATTCTCCACGGCCAAACCATTTAATTCATACAAAAACCTTTTAGTGTTCCCTCTGCCAACACAAAATCACAAAAAAAAAAGACTATACATATTAGTAACAACCTTTCCTCGCCAGCAATTCACAAGACCAGTAACAATTAACAAGCATAAGATGCAGTACATATTTTCATAAACAGATGACTACCTTAAACTCTTTCACGCCAAACGCAACGGACACTCCGCATGAACAGAAACCTAACCTGAACTTCCACTCAGTTCACAGAATTAGCAGAGAGAAACCACGAAATCAACATCAGTTACTATCCAATTGATCCAAAATCCACAACTAAAATTTCAAAACTGATTCAATTCATTGAAGAAATTAAGAGAAGTGAACAAACCGAGAGTGCGGATCTCGAACTGGAGATCTTCAAGCTCAATCCTCCACGGCGACTCGACGTCGGCGGCGAGATGTGTTGGCGGTATGACTCAGTCAACTACAGAGAGAAGAGTGACTCCGTCAGTACAATACTTGTTGGCGGTATAACTCACCGAAATGTGTTGTAATCGACGATTCAATTCAAATAAAGAAAGAGAATAAGACGGAGGAGACCTTAGCGTTGATGAGAAGTGAAGAGACTTGACGGTTCTTTGGAGTAATTGCGGGGAGATCTTGAGGTCCGGAGCTTAATCGGTGAAGAATCGGAAATGTTAATGCTTCCTCCGATACTGCCGCCGCCGGAGAGTGACCTAGTATGCCTGAGAGAGAAAGCGGGGAAAGACAGTCTTGGAGGATGTTGTATGACGTGAAGCTGTTGGAGGAGTACACGAGGCTCTAAAGACTGGGGAGGCATTGAGTGTCAAGTGCGATGGCCTGGCCGCCTAGGGTTGGCCGGTTGGGTGTGTAGGATTAGGAATTTTAATTTTAGGAAGAGAACGGAACGATTGCGAACAATTTTGTAAATTACTATCCTGCAACAGTGTTGAACCGTTGTACAGCCGTTGCCAGAGGCACACATTAGCAGCAGCTAAAATCCGCCGCTAACTAAATGTTGCAACGGCTTAAACTAGTAAAAGAGCGATTAAAAAATTCCACATGTTATATTCGTAAACGCAATGTTAATTTCTTGGAGTATATTCTATACTTTATTTTTGAAATGAGTATATTATAGACTTTAGTATCACATCTTCTTGATAGATGCATTTCGTCACAGTTTATGTATGTGGTGCCACAACTCTTCATTTCATTTGCTACTTTCTGTCGCCGGCCGGAGATGGAACTTTTCTGGGGCCAAAATAGGGAAATTATGCTGCAACTCAAACTACTTGCTAAATAGAACTAACCTCATAATTGGTCAATTCTCAATATTTTTTTCGTACGGTTATTGAATATTATCTCTTTTTTTAAATATTTTTTTGGTAGTTTTGTTTTTTAATATTACTTTAATTTTATTACAAAATATATTTTTGTAAGTTGTTATCTTTAAAGTTTTATTTTCCTCGACCCAAAAAAAATAGAAAAAAGCTAGTATAATCAAGTATAAGAAAAGTTTGTAAGGGCATCTCCAATGTTCTCTCTAAAATTAAAATATTATTTATTATAAAGAGTTATACTTAAAAATTGAACTTCAATGAGCTATCTATCTCACTTTATATCTTCAAATATAATATAAAGAATATGATAGATTATTTATTTCTAGGGAGTCAAATTGACTCTTTATTTATTTGTCATTAATAAATTTATAGTTTTTATGTATTTTCTTTTTATTTTATTTTTTTATTTTATTTAATCATCATTTTCTCTCCAATAGTCTCTCTTTAAATTGTTTATACATTTATATTTTATAAAATTTAACAAAATAAAGAGTAGAATTAAAGAGTATCATTGAAGTAAATTTTTATTTTGAATCTCTAAAATTAAAGTTACTATTTATTTTTATCAAAAATACTCTAAATTATAAAGAGTAGCATTGGAGATGTTCTAAGCTGAGAAAACGTGATTACAAAATGTAATCCTACCTATTAAAAAAGGAAAAAATGACTATGTAAACCTAATCTAGAACACCATCATTTTTTTTAACGAGTACCATATGTTAAAATTACATGGTCAATATCACGCCGTCCATGATATTATTACAAATAGTTATTCTCCGTTAATTGATGGTTCACCTTAATTTGAAATAGTCAGATGTCTTAATATATTTTATGATGTGGTTATTGGAATTGATTCATTTCTAGTATAATATCAATTTTAGAAATCTATTACTGAAATAAATGTTTAAAAAACAATAATGTCTGGTTTAGAATAAAATTTTTAATTGAGTGATCACATTAAAAAAAAATTCAGTTACCATACTGAAAAATTCACCCAATTAAATCTTTTTGGTTGATTTAATTGCATAAAGAAAACAACTAGAGGCGCAAAATCTGGGTTTAAACATAAACATGCATTCGAGCTAATTGCATACGAGAGATTCATTCAAACTGTGCACATCACTCTACAATTTATAGTCTTCATTCGCATTACAAGCCCAAGCTAATTTAGAAATCTAAATATACATCGATTTACATGTGAATGTGATTTTTATTAACAGTAAATCAAATTTTAAGATCAATCATTGAAAAACATGCACGTTTAATCTTAGAATACTCGAAATCGTATATTCGACTATTGTTTCTTATCTATGCCTGTAAAAAAAATTAAATTTAAAAACGTTCTAACTCGAGCCATTTTTAAGTTTCTATATTATGACATAAATTCAATTATAAAATTCAACTTTTGTTACCAACAAACTATTGACTCAGTAGTTAGTATGTTGATCTTAAATAGACTATCCGACACTGACAAGAGGGGTAGAATCAACTTCAGCGCTAGTGGCTAGAAGGTCATGGGTTGGACTATTAATAGGAACAAAAATTACTTAAAAAACAAAATTCAATACTATACTCTTTGTAATCATGTTTTCGAGCCTCATTAATTAAAACAGGAGATGCATCAAATTATAAATGTCAAACTCATATGTCCCAATAAGAACAGCGATGACGTGATTCCATTTGACACAAAAAAGTTTAAAATGAGATTGTGATCTAACAAGAAGGCATGCAAAAGCAAAGTAATACCAAAGGCAGCCATGAACTAATTTTGTAGTGTAGCGACAAAGTGGGAAGGCAAATCAATCTTTATCTTCAGTCTTCAGATGCCCATGGTCGGCGCAAAAGCTTTTAACTCTCCATCATCATCAGCACCACCACCACCACCGCCATTCTCCACCTCTTGTTTAGTTTTCATGCACGTTTCATATTCGTGTGTTTATGGCTTGCTTTTCACTGTTATTGACCTGCGTGTTTTAAGCTACAAGTTCACTGATTTTTCAACTTGGAGTTATGGGTGACAAAATTTATCTATTAAGTTTTAAAATTTCTTCATACATAAGACTTCGAACTCCAAACTTTTTGTTAAATAAAAAAAACTCTATTACTCCACCACAACCCTTAGTTGTAATTTAATAATTAATAATTGAGTATAGAACAACTTTAAAAACTCAAAGGAGAGTGAATGTTACTTGTAAAAATTTTACTTAACTCGCATTCAAATTAATCAAATATGAGAAATGATGATTTTATAAAATATAGAGGTTTATTTGCTATAAAAAAGAGATTTTATATATAGAATATAAAAATATATTTATATTGTAGTAGATCAAATATAGAATATATCAAATACATATAGAATAAACAATGCAATTTTTTTTTAAAATATTAGTAGACATCACTAAAGAATCGATGTCAAGAGTCGCTTATAAGTATTTTTCTCTATCAAACCACCAAGGCTTTTTTAAGGACAAAACAGTCAGGATCAAGATCGATGTGACAAATGTAAAGCAGACAATACATCAATGAGTGGACCTAACACACGATCATAGAGGGACATAGACCATAACAGTATTGTTTTATGCTTTTTTTTTCTATGTGCTAATTGCAGCAACGACCGAGTTTTTTTACATAGAATCTTGTCGACGAGTTATAATTTATTTCATTGAATTAGATAACAACCCCTTTTTTCTTGATCATTCATATAAATAAATCACACTAACGAGAATTCCATTTTGCATAAATCCTGGAATGAGTAAAGATATAGTGCGTCAAGTCTCTTAATTAACCAGTACTATATGCGGAGTCTCCTTGTTGACAACAAATGATTAATTTTACATACTCAAAATTGAACTAAATTGATGAATGCATGTCACAATCTGTATATCTTATTCATTGAAAAATAAATTCCATATTTATATATACTGATTAAGATGAGGATGTTCTCATTTAAATCTTTTACTGAAATTCAGATCACATCTCAGGTTTTGTCATCTGGAAACCAGACCGTTTTTCATAGCAATTGGCGCTCTGCAGCTCCACCAAAAATTAAATTCTTTACGTGGTTAGCACTTCTTAATCGGCTTCCAAGTAAAGATTTCCTTTGTGGGAGGAGTATGATTTCAGAAAATAATACCACTTGGCCTCATTGTAATTGCTTGAGAACTCAATTAGATCACTTGCTAATACGCTGCAGCTTCGTTTCTCAAGTCTGGAACAAAGTCTTGCATCAAGTTGTTGTTAAATGGATCGTGCCGTGTTCTACTACTGAATTTTTCCAGCAGTGGATAAGCTTAGTTGAGAGAGTTCAGTCAACTACATTTTGCACAACACTTTGGCAAGCTATTGCATGAGAAATTTGGAAGACCCGTAATAGAAGAGTTTTTCAAAATTCAGACCATTTTTCTTGAAAAGACATTGTGTTTTTTTTTTTTTTCCAGAAATGCGAATTCTTTGTTTATTGCAAATTTAAGGATTATGCTTCCTGTGGCTTAGATGTGTATAGGTATCTAAAAGCTTATTTCAAATGGGTTTAAATTGTGACTGTACTTCTTGCTTGCAGTGTTATTTTTATGTCTGTCATGAAAGTTTATAAGACAGACCATTCATCGCTTGAGCATACCAGTGTGAGATTTTATATCCAATGGTAAATTTGGTGGTCGTAATTTTAATATATTCACTAATTTACTGATAAGAAAAAAGATGAGATGTACAAATCAGATGATGAGGTTATTGATGAAAGATTCGTCCATCTCAATAATTTTGAAAAGGAGCGTGATGACACTACTTTCACAGTAGATTCGTACAAATCCATAATAATATAATTTGGTGCCAAAAAAAAGCTGACACAACTCATATATAAATGGGGATATGCGGTCAACACGTAAATAAGCCTAGGTGCGTCCCTTTCTATTATATGCAAGCATATGTTTCACTTTTTAATTGAAGACTATATATTGTGATGGACGTATCCCGCATCCAAAGATATTAAGAAATATTTAATTAATAAATAATAAAGAAAATAAGAGAAGTAATCCTTTTTTAATAAAGTTTATTTGATTTTTCTTTTGATAAAAAAATTATTTTGGTTGTTGAATATCACTATATTCCAATTTCCTTTTGAATTTTAATTTATAACTTAATTGAATTATACTTATCAAACAAACTTAGTTGAATAATATTAAATTGTTTTAGATATACAAATCGATGTATCAACATTAGAAATTTAAAATCTATAAAATTTCAATGAATGAGCTTAAAACTCATTGTTATTGAAGTCAATTCTAATATTAAGAGGTCGTAAATTTGATATATGGTGGAAGTAAAAATAATTTATAAAAAATCCATAAATTTGTAATTTCAAGTTAAAAATATGGCACAAAATCTATTGTTATGAGTTGCAATATACTTATTGAATGGGGTGTTCGTTTTAGGAATATTGAGATTGTATTTGTAACTAAGATTCCCTTTATTTTCACAATAGAATCTCTTAAATTTATTTTCTTATTTTTCCACTTGGTATGCTACAAACAAATACATATTTCAATATTACATCTCTTAACATAAAAAAATATTAATTGGATAACAATTTATTTATTGTTTCAAATTAGATGAAACCTATGCAACAATTATATAAACGTGCATGAAGGTATAGATATTAAAAATCTCTCCAGCGCACTCACAGAAAAAGTTCGTGGTTTGGTTCTTTAATAATCTCAATGCAGCTTGTAACACTGCTGTAGATTTGATCTCAAAACAGGAACTTGTAGATGATATGATATTATAATAAAAACTAAAATTGATCAAATTAAAGAGTTTGAAGTTAGTGGTGCGGGAATCTAATTCCTCATTTTTTTCCCCTGTAAGGGTACGGCCTTTCGCTCATTTTCATGCGGAAAGGTCACTTCTCTCTTGTCTAAAGTTTTCTAGTTGTAAAGGAAGCAAAGCTTGCAGCTTTGCGCATTCATTTGCCAACACTCTAGCTGATCTATTGGAGACATTTCCTTAACTATAACTATTCAAATTTATCAAAAAATTCAAGTGTGAATGGTAATTAAATCTCACATCAGAGAGATGTAGTATATGTGTGAATCACATATAAGTTATAATGGCGCATAACTCATTGTCTTAATAAGCTTTTGGATAAAGATGTGTTATCAAACTCACTTATGTGTTTCCTTTATTAGGTTTGCCCGCGATGTAGTTTACCTCAAGGCTCCTCGAGTTCAATAAGTGGTACTGGAGTCGACGTTTCAACTGAGATATGGACAAAGACGTACAATAGTGGTGTGGAGATGAATGTGGTTATGTGATTAAAAGTTGTATTGACTAGTGTAGCCCGAATCTAGATTGTATGAGCAACCGAAAAATCTCGTAAATGGAAGTGTGGAGTCATGAGAGGAGCTTATGGTGACATCTTATTGATGGTCTGGCACGAGTATGGTGAAGAGCTGTGTTGACTGGTAAGCTCTTGTCTAATATAAGTATGGCCAAATTGTAGATTTATAGAGTCATAGAAAGAGCTCTTAGGTAAAATTCTACATTAGTGCTTAAGGAAGGCCTAAGGAAAATTCAGTTGCAAGAGAGGTAGACCTAAACTCGATGCGGAAAAGATTCACATTTAAGGGGAGATTGTCAAAAATACTGTTGAATCAAGGGTGATCAACATTAA
Source organism: Flueggea neowawraea (assembly GCA_948243855.1). Taxonomy (NCBI): domain Eukaryota; kingdom Viridiplantae; phylum Streptophyta; class Magnoliopsida; order Malpighiales; family Phyllanthaceae; genus Flueggea; species Flueggea neowawraea. The sequence goes on along the minus strand of CAODLS010285069.1, from coordinate 6,529 downwards.
ATTTTGATGATAAGAAAAACGTTTGACTTAAAGAGAAACACGTTGGAAAGCTCGGAATTACGAAACAAAGTCTCAGTAGCAGTTACTGTACATTATATTAAAATAACGTACGTCATACTCTGGTATAACGTATGTTATAAACAAGCAACGTACATCATGAAGGATTTGAGTCAAACCGAAGCCACTGGGAGAAAAAACAACGTACGTGAAGCAAAGGTAACATACGTAAATCATCCACAACGTCAATTAGCAACATGAAATGTATGTCATCTGGGCTCAACTATAATCAACATGCGTTGGAGTATTTGGGACATACATTATGATTGTCACAGAAAGCTGCAGAAACATTAAATGCACTCCAACAGCTATATTCTTCAAGGCAACGGTTATGGCTTAGAAAAGCTATAAATATATCAAAAAAAGGCAGGAAAACATGGATGATCATATGGTTTCAAGTCTCAAATATTTTATCATTCCATCAACCCCAAAACACCAAATTCAAGTTAGAGAGAAGGTCAAAAGCATCAATCAAACACATGTACTCCTAGCATAGAGCTTTCATCTTTTGTAAACACTTTGAGATTGAGAAAATGTTTGTTGTGAACCTAGAGAAAACAACATTGTAATGGCCTTAGAGGTGTGAGCCATAATCAACCTTGTTGGCCTTAGAGGTGTGAGTCGTAATCAACCTTGTTGTAAGGCTTTGTTGGATTGAGCCGGAATCAATCATCGTTATAGTGAAAAACCTAAGTCAGACTTAGGTAATGGATGTAGGCAAGATTGACCGAACCACTATAAATATTGGTGTTGTTTTCTCTCTCATTTTAATTCGCTTTCGCTCTCCAAACTCAACCAAAACATAGAGCGAAAATTCTCCAACAAATACAAGTGTGAATGGTAATTGAAACCCACATTATGGTGTGCGTGAAATGTATATAAGTGGCAAAGACTTTAAAATTTTTCATAAACATATGGTGTCAAAGTCACTTGTATGTATTATTCACTAGACCCACGTCTAATGCAGTTTTTCCCAAGTCTTATCGTGATCGAGTGCGGCAAAATTAATTGCTCTATTCTAATGTTGTGATTTGGGTTTGATATTTTAAATCGAAAATATGGAGGGCCTCAACACTATTGTTTTCAAGCGCCAAAACAAAGGAGTCAGATAGGTAAAATATCAATAACAGTTGTTTGATTTACTTTATGAGTGAATTTGAGTCATGTGTATTTTTTTTTTTATAAAAAAACTACGACTTTGTTAGATCCCACTTCCGCTTTTGTCCGTGTATTCACCTGATCCATGTTAGTTTGAAGAGGAAGAAGAGTTCGTTGGAGGAGATCTTAAGTTTTGAAGGTTTAAATTTGCGACTTATCAGGTATCTCAAAGTTGTTTATTGTCATTTGAACTATTCCTGTTGAATTGTCCATTAACATGCAATTGGTACATATAAAATGTGATATTTTACAATCTTATCTTGAACCTCCATAAGTGATATACACAAATCAACTCAAGAAAAACTATTCACCCTTAAAATTGAACCAACACAACATTTGTCATATAGCCAAGAACTTTGAAGGCTAGATGATTTGGTCGCTTCATTTGTCATTCTGAGAAGCATTAATACTAATCAAAATTCAAAACAACTTGAGAAAGAATTTAATCTAATTAAGAGAACAAAAGTTAACCTGACAAAAAGCTCGTAAACCAACAAAAGGATGAAGATTACGATATAGGTCTAGTTCCAAGTTACTACAAGAAAACATATATAACTTTAACTTTTAGTTACTAGTGTTGCATGGAACCATTGATACGGGCACTGGAGAAAGGGTCAACTGCTTCAGAAAACATGGTTCCCACACTGCAACCAAACTAACTGGAAATGGTACGTGATGGGTCAGTACCGTGTCTTCATTTTTATTCACAAAAGCTTTCTTTCAAACTTTATTTCATGATTGCACATGCAATCTGACATGAATTTTATGCTATATATCTACATGATGCCCTTATAGATTATAGTTTATTAATAGGAAGGGACCAGCAAGATTTTCCAAAAATCACACAATCAATTCAAATGAAAGGGATTAATGAAAAGATATATCTTCCTAGCCATAGACAGCTGCCATTATATTCCAGAATCTATAAAGTTGAATTATAGAAATATATTATTCATGGCAAGAATATTCTGATACAACAATTTTTTGTTGTTTCTGGTTTAAAAAAGCGCTTAACTACTAAAAAACTGGCAAATAAAGTTTGTATCAATCTCATTTCATCCTTTAAAAAAATCTTAATTTAGAAGTTGTATTAAAATTGTCTAGGGTTTTTTTTGGGAGTTTCTAAGAGGGTAGGAAGGGAAGTTAGTTAAGAAGAGTAAGAGAAAGGTATGGAATGGGATGTTAAGTGAACATATTTTTTGTTGTTTGGAAGTTTATTAGGAGGGAAGTAATGGAAACAATTAAAACTGTGTTTGGAAGATTAGTTGGAAGGGAAGAGATATTGATAAGAAGTCAAAAAAAATTCCTTATTGTTTTATTTATGTAAGTTGAGTAGTTAGGATAGTTCAGGAATTATAAAAAGTTCATGAGGGTAGTGTTGGAAAGATATAGACATTTATTATAAAATATTTACCCAACTGCCTGTAACCCCAAAATTGGAGATTAAATATGTAAGGGAGTTAGACTTTAGGGATTGTTTGGCTTGAAGGTAGAGGAGAGGAGGGAAGGGTGAGGGAGGAAGTCAAATTTTCTTGTTTGGGAGTTGTTTTTAAAGAGGGGAGGGGAATGTTGAAGAAGTGAAGTTTAACTCTCTTTTTCATTTTTTTGTAACCTCCAAATTGGAGGGTAAGGTGTGGGAGAGCAAGCTTTTATAATTTTTGTCACCAAACTTTCAGTTTTGTCCTCATTTTTTTTTAATTTCATAATTACCCTCCATTTACAAGTCTCTTCCTTGCCTTCTCCTCTTAAAACTCTCAAACAAAGAATAAATCTTCACCTTTTTTCCCTCTTATTGAACTTTCAAACAACAAAAATTACTTATCCTCTCCTTTATTACGCCTTCCCCCTCTTTTGTATACTCTCCTTCCCTTCCGCCTCAAAACTCTCAAACAAGGGCTTGCATACCCAGCCCTTCTCTCCCCTCATTTAAAACTTCGAAACATGGATAACCACGATCTTTCAATCCTCTCACTCACCTTTCCCTCTAACCAACTCCCAAACAAGTCAATGGTGGCACCATGATTTGGGTGAACTTCTTGTCAAAGGGTAGGGTTTAGCCATAGTAAACAATAAAATCGAAAATTACAATATTGACAGTTTCTCCTTTTCTCAACAAATATATGCCAGAATAGAATATTAAAAGGTTTTTACTCATCAACATTCGAACTTCTCTTCAAGAAATAAAGTATATTGCCTTCATCGTTGCACCTTTCTTTCCCCTCCTCCACCTGCAATCCATACAGTCCTGTCTTGGTTTGCGCTACACATTATCAATGCTCATTATATTTAACAACCATGATAATGAGCTTGCTTCAAATTTAAAAGAACAAAAAAAAATCCAGTTTTGGCAAGTTGCGAAATATGAGATTTTATATCCTCCTATCTTTCACCTAGTGAAGCCAAACATGGCATCGCCACAAACATAGCAGCAGAAACACATGGGGAAGGCTTTATCCACTCAATCCTGTAAAGCAGTAACAATTTTCTACCTACAGATTATTAAGTTCTTCGTCGTAAAGCCTATTAATCAATGATAACACAGAAAATTTGTTCAAAATTTTGCCCGAGAAAGATCAAAGCTACCAGGATTACATCTACAGGAAAATATAGTTGCTTTCATACCCAAACAATCTTTTCCCCATGCAAAACCCTCTCCAAGTGCTGAATCTAAAGAAGAATATGTGTAACTTGACCTATTTCCGTCCCCTGCTAAGCCTCTGCAGATGATAATTAATGCTTCCCCCAGACTTTCGGTTTTTGCTTGTCTGCAAAGTAGCAATTGAAATCCTTAGCAATCTTTGTAAAAGTAGTTACAGTTAAGTAACAAAGATACCATATTTACAATGCACAATCAACAACGAGGCGTAAGGTAATCAACATGGCATCACCTGAGCATCCAAACAAGCAGTCAAAAGTTCCTTTTGCTGAGCACATTTCTCATCACTCATCCGGTTGAGAGACAAACAATTCAGGAATGCCATCATCTCCTTCATGCAAGGTTTCGCAACAACGCCAAATTTCTTCGGGTTAATATACAATTGACCAGCTTTTCGACCCATTGGTTTGTGTCACAACCTACAAATGTCAAAGCAATATACTATTGGTTTAGAACATTAAAGACATCAGTTGTAAAATAAAATTGAGAACTCAGGACTCAGGGGGAAAAAATACAAACATCATAGACCACACATCACCATACTTATAATATAGCAGATAAATTTCAATTAAGAGAACAAAGTAGGGGTTGTAATCCAGCTTGAGCCAAGCCGAACTTTTCAATGTTCAAGCTCGACTCTGTCAAACATACTCGAGCTTGAGCCTTCCTCAAGCTTCAAATTCCAATAAAGCTCTTGCATCATGAAGCCACTAAAATTTCAGCAGCTAACTAATGTAACAGTAACCTTTAAAGGATAAATCAGTGGAAAGCAATTAAGAAGATGATGAGAGAAAGTCAAAAAAGAAAAAAATGATGACATCATTCGAGAGGCTACAACCCTCAAAATAACTGTGTAATTCCTTAATTCCTTTCCTCACCCCCAACCGATTTATTCCACACCCTGACATTCCAAATCATCCCCTAATATACTCTCATATTATATTAAAAACAAGCCACCCTACACCTTCTAGAATAATCCTTCCGACTTATCCTAATACTAAGACTAGTAAGCCCATGTTTCCTTAGTCAGGTATTATTGGAAACAGATGCCAAACTCAAGCTCAGCTCAAGCTAAAGCCTGTTTCAAGCTTAGATTTCAGCTTGAGTAAAGCTCATTTTTACCTTGTTTCTAGCTGAGTGCAAACTCAGCTCAATTGAAGCTAGTTTAGATTTAGCTTATGATGAGCCCGACTAACTGGTCCATCTCACCACAGTTTCCAACAAGAATTTTTTAGATATATGCAAATAAACCAGTCAATAAAGGCTTGAAACATGTAACCGGCAAGGCCTTAACCTTCCAACAGAAAATTACAAGAAATTGCAATTGAAGTATCATGATCATAACCACATATTTTACCAGAATAATATTTACTCTATAGTCAGTTAGCTGAGTCAGCTCCTAACTATGCAATGGAGTTTGCAATGGGACTATAGTCATGATCATAACCATAACATAATGGAGTTTTGTTATGTTATGTTCAAGCCTCTCATACACAATGGGATGCCCTGCTTCAGGCCAGGACTTATATTCACACACCCTACAGGAAGTCAGCTCCTAACTGAACTTGTAAATGGACCACAGAACTCAAAACCAATAATAACCAAAATTTCCTATTATTACCATATATAATAACACATCAAATCATCTTTCTTAATTGCATATCATAGCAGTAACACTACTCAAAGTAAACAATAACCAAGCAAAGAACAATCAAAAGATGACAAAAGATGGTTCTTTGTGAAAAGTTCAAATTCTTTCATGATCAATCTTTCTCAAAGTTATATACTCCCCATTAAGAAAAAAAAAAGGTATAATAACACATCAAACCATGTTTTCCCACTTCCAAAGCATCATATATCATATATTATATGATACATACATATGCACTTAAATGTACAAATCAAAACATCTATCAATAAGGTTGGTTCATCAATTAAAATTCAGAAATTTCAGTTTCAAGGGCACAAATTTGTATTCTCCAGCTATTCTTCTGGAGGAATAATTGGTAAATCCAATGTAACTCAAATTGGATTTACTCTGAATTTTGAGCTGACTCTTCTCTTTTTATCCTAATTTTTGTCAACCAAAAACAATCAAATGAATGCATATAAATCCAGTACACTCCGGTAATGTGCAGTCTCAGAAACTAAGTCTACTCACCAGTAGCTCTATATCAAACTCACACAACCAATTGCAATCATTATCCACCATCAAATTTCAACCAAAAAAAAAGAGAGAGAAAACTCAGAAACCCAATTGCAATCTTCATGAAAGAAACCTTTTATCATGAACTTATCAAAAAAAAAAGTCATGAACCAACCTCGAAAGAGGGTTCATTTTTTGGAGATCCTTGTTTTGGTGGATCCAGTGCCGTCCCGGAGAACTAAAATCTCCGTCCCGTTTTGTCCCAGAATTTGGGGACAAGACGGGACGGAGATTCGAAGGAGAAAACGGTTATGGGGCGGTTCAGAGATCTGAGATTTTCTTCACTAAAATTTAGCTTGAATATAAAAATAGCAGTTTATTTTTTTCATCAACAGGCTGATTAGTTTATATTTTTTCTGGAATTCTAACACATTTCAGTGATGCCAATTTCAGAAATATAAAGAAGGTTTTGACAAATTTCTTCTTTTTTCCCTATTTAATTATGTGCTGTC
>CAODLS010285058.1:0-11851 GCA_948243855.1 Flueggea neowawraea | reverse complement strand
TGAACCCTAGCTCCTCACAACTCATTTTTTGGTCAAACATGAACATCAGTAAAGATGAGCATAAAAAGGAGTCAAAATAGAAAATAAACGGTGAAAATACCTCAAACCTGATAGAGGAATGTCTTGAGAGCAAAAGGAATCAACTTTCGTCGGATTTGGTTAAGAAACGATAGAGAAATGGTGAAAATACAAAGTGGTGTCGGTTATGGTTTAATAGAGAATTCTGCAGAACAAAACGACGTCGTTTTCCTCAAGTGTCACTGTCGCACGCTCAAACAATAAGCGGAACAGCCAGACGACTGGATGCAACGACACGCCGTTCGGGTTGCCTCGCGTGAACGCGCGAGCGTTTCATTCCATGACCCGTCGTTTCCAGCTGGAACCAAACGCACACACGGGAACGACAGGCGTTTCAGCGTGAACGACAAGCCCCCAGCGACGAACGACTTGCAGTATGGCAACCCAAAGCGAACGATCGGTCGTCCGATTACATTTTCCAGTTTTTTTTCTTTTCAATTTTTTCATCATTTTTCACTTAACCAAACACTTCCCAAATCACCCCTAATCTTTATAAATCACCAAATTAACATCAAAACATAAAATTAACCCTCCAATCACAAAAAATAAAATTTCAAATAAATTCCCAAATTATCCAAAATAATTACCCCAAATATAAGTCTCCAAAATAACTATAAAATTATGGGGTATTACACGCATAACAAAGTAAGGATAGATTTTGAGAATTTTAAAAATAAAAAACAGAGTGTGGCTTATATTGTTAGAGGAAGAAATCTAAAAAGAGAAGAAGATTATCACATTCATTTGACTACAACTCTTGATATCATTCATTTTCTTTTGTATCAAGGTATAGCTTTCAGATGACATGATGAACCATTCACTTCACTAAATAGGGAAAATTTTATGGAGTGGATACACTGATATAACAAAAAAAATGAAGTGATTGGTAATGTTGTTATGGAGAATGTCTCAGGTAATAATCAAATTACCTCTTCGTCAATTTAGAAGAATATAATTAATGCATGTGCTATTAAAACCACGCTTGCAATATTAGTTGATCTTAGGGATAGGTTGTTTTCTATTATGGTTGATGAGTCTCTTGATTGCTCAATGAGGGAGCAAATACTATTGTTATTAGATATATGAACAAGCATAGGGAGATAATAGAATGATTCTTAGCTTTGGTTCACGTGAGGGAGGCGTCGACAATATGTTTAAAGGAGGCTATTGATTCTTTGTTTGCCAAAGGTCAATGATATGATGACGCATCAAATATGCAAAGTGAGTTCAATGGTTTAAAGTCACTTATATTGAAGGAAAATCCTTATGTATAGTATGTCCATTGTTTTGCCCATCAATTCCAATTGATAATTGTTGTTGTATGCAAAACAATTCAATATACTTGTGACTTTTTTAATTACTTTAGTATGTTTGTGAATGTATGTGGATCATCCAGCAAAATAGCAGGTAAACTTCGACAAATAGAACATGATAGAAAGGTAAAACGTATTGAGAATGGAGAAATCATTTTTGGTAAAGGCAAAAATCAAGAAACTTCTTTACGAAGACCAAGTGATACTCGATAAAGATCCGACTACACAACCACAGTTTGGCTCATAAATATGTGGCCCTTAATGATAGAAGTTTTTAAAAACGTGTTTGATGATGACACTCATTCAGAAGCAAGAGGTTACGTCAGTCGTTTGCTCCAAAAAATGGAAAGTTATGAGTTTGTCTTTGTTATGATTTTGATGAACATTTGTTGGGGATGATAAATAAATTATCATTGGTTTTACAAGAAAAGGACCAAAACATTTTAAATGCTATTAATCTAATCAGATCTGTAAAAGATGACTCATAAAATTTTAGAGAATTTGGATGGGATGATTTTGTGAAAAAAAGTGGAGACATTTTGTCAAGCTAATGAAATTTCAGTTATTAATATGAAAGATATTGTCCCAAGACGCATTAGTGTAAAGATGGATGGAAAAACCATTACTCACTATCATCATTATCGCGTGGAAATTTTTTGCGAGGTAATTCAAAAATTTATGGTTTTAATTTACTTATTTTTAATTAAATTTTGCTCACTACTTAATTTTAATTACTTTTGGTGCAATTTTAGGTTGTTGATTCAATTGCACAAGAGATAAGGAATCGTTTATCTGAAGCAAGCACATAATTGTTTGATTGCATTGCATATCTTGATCCAAGGAATGGATTCTCAAACTTCAATGTAGATAAGCTTGTCCATCTTGCTCATATTTATCTAGAAGACTTTTACATACTGATCGAATGTTGATTTCACAAGAATTTCGAACTTTTCTGACTGATGTAAGAAGGGAACAATTATCTGGTGTTGAAGATTTAGGGAGTCTTGCAAAGAAGATGATTGAAACTATGAAAAATAGAGTTTTTTTACTAATCTATCGTCTGATTGAATTGACATTACTCCCACCAGTTGTCACCACCTTTGTTAAGAGTGTTTTTTGTGATGAAAGTTGTCAATAATGAATTGCGAAATAAGATGAGAGATGAATGATTAAATGATAGTTTGGTGGCATTCGTCGAAAAGGAGATGTATGCAATTATTGACAACAAATCCATTTTGAATCGGTTTCAAAGTATGGATAGCCGTAACAATCAATTATCTAGCACCACAAATACAAGTGTTTTTGAGTTGTCCTCGATTTTTATATTTTTGGTTGTTTTTAATGTAATTTTATCGTAATATAATACCGGTATAACTTTTGTTACAAAAAAATTTAATTTTAATCTATCCTATAATCAACTCCACCTCTTTCGATTTTTAACTCTCACACTGCTTGTTGCCTTAGCCCCTAGCAAAACCGTTCCCACCATTTCCAAATCCTCTCAAGGCCATTTCCGCTACACCCAACCATCCCAGACCCATCCCTGCCACCCCTCTGCCAGAAATCAAATTTATAGTGCCACAGAAACATCTTCGCCACATTCTTGGGGTTTCAAATGGGCTCTCGAATTATCAAATGTAAAATTTTATTTTCAAATTCAAAATTTTTTCCAGTGATGATTTTTTTTTGGCTCAAAAGACAAAAGAATTAGTTCGTATAAGCCAACCGGGAATTTTGTGGAGTTGAATTCTGCTCAAAGCAATGAATAGAGAGTGTAGAACAAACTCAGGTTTGATGCGAGTAGGTAATGGGAAAAAAGGGTGTAAAATATATAAAAAGATGAAATAATACGCTCTTAACCAGAAAGCGTAGAAAAGGCCATGCAAAATATAGGGGACAATGGTAGGCATAGGCTCGCTCAAATCAGACAAAAGTAGGTTCTATATTTCTTCGTTCCCATCTTCACTTCATCTTTCTTAATTATTTTATAAATAAAATAAAATTACAAAAAAACAGTTTTCACTTTCTTCATTTCTTTTATTTTTTTTGTCATTTTCCAGGTAGCCTGTCCATCCCGTCGGTGTAAAAAGATAAAATAAGGGTGAATTACTATTCAATCCTGGACTGTTGTAGACATCTTAAATTGCGTCCATAGAATTCTACAGTAGGGCCGCACTCGTCCGAGGTTTGGAGGACTTCAATTAAAAAAAGTTTGAAGTTCGAACTTGAACTTGAATCATATTTTATATTTAACTTTGTCTCCCTTAAAATTTTACTTTTTAGACGTTCTGAATGATAACACAGATAAGAGAATTTAATTTTCTTGTAATCGTAACTTCTTAAATGCTTTTATGGGATTACCAGCTGTTCTATAATAGGTTATCAAATTTATTTTTTCGTGTAAATTATGCTGAATTAATTTCATTAATGAAATGGTTGCTCCGAAGTCTTTGTAGTTACGAATATAATCAATGGAGAATAATAAGATGCAAGAACAATTAATGGACAACATATAGCTTGAAATTAAGTCTCTCTATCACGAATTATAGCTTGGTTGCAAGGGTGTTTATTAAGGTTATAGGATTTCTTAACAAAACAATTAAGTATTTCGATTTATATAGAAATATTACTTGAGTTCTTTTATGATGATATTAGTTTGTAGGGTGGAGAATCCAAATACTTTAACCTATGTATCATGGAAATGAAGATCCAGGTTGATTTAATCATATTTGGAAATCAATGGACATTTGCACAACTTAGTTGATGAGGAAAATGTGGGTCACCTTTTTCTTTTCTATTTTTTCAACATTAGAAAATGCAAAACTAGGTAGCTTTGCTTAATTGGGTTATGTTGATTGTGTTTGGATTTTCTCCCATTAATAACTCCCTTGTTTTATAAATAGAAACAAGTTTCCACACTTCAATGTCTTATCACTCCTACTTTCAAAAAACAAAAGAATGTCCTGGTGCGTGCGAGGTTTTTGGTTATTTAAGTTATTTTTTTATTTAAAAAGATCATTGAATTGATGTTTTTGGTTCAACAAAGTCGTCTAGACCACATAACTCAGTTTTGTCCGCCACTTGTAATAACAATCGTGTCATATCAGTCCACGTGTACAGCCATGTGTCCAACAATGACACATGACAAGCCAAAAATTTAAAAAAAAAAGACAAAAGTTGTCTCGCACCACGGAAACCCTAACTCCCCTCTTTTCTTCTTTCTCAATTCTGACGGTTAACGGCGATGGGGGTCCTCTAGAACTTGACGGCGGTGGTGGAGACTCTTGTTCTGTTCGTCTTCACGAACGACGACAATAATGGAAGGGTGCCTACAGTATGCTTCGACTTCTCTTCTCTGTTCACGATCGAACAGTGACGCTCTCTTGAGGCGCAACAACATTACTGGAAGGCAAACGACGTGACAACTTTGATTGGCATGATGAACTGGAGGTGGCGATTTGCTCTTCGGCGTGTGTTGTGTGCAAACAGGTTTGGGTCGAGTTCGACGATTCTCTTCTCTCTTTTTTATTTTTTTAAACTCCCAACCCTTTTTTTCACACACTCACACCTTTAACGTCACTTGTTGTTGCTGTTGAGGTGTACCACTATTAGCAGCAATGATCGTAGTTGTAGTAGTGAAGGAAGAGGAGGCCACAATAACGCCTGAAGAAGAGCGACGAGATAAACAATCGGTTGGTGTAGTTCTTGAAGAAGAGACATCCGAGTTTCTCAACTTTGATGATGTCATCACCTTCGACAACGCCATTTACAGGGCCACAAACTTCTATATTTTTCACAATTATTTTTTTAAAAATTGGTTTTAGAATTTTTTTTTTCTGTTTAGGGATTTTGTTGTGCTATTAGTTGGGATCAAGAGAACTATGCGGAGAGAGTGTGATGGGGTTAGGGCTTTTGTTTTTTTTTTTGAATTTTTGGTTTGCCGCGTATCATTATTGGACATGTGTTTGTACATGTGGACCGACGTGGCACAGTTGTTTGTACAGATGTGAACAAAGATGAATTATGTTGTCTAGGTGATTTTGTTGAACCAAAAAACCTTAGTTCAATGATTTTTTTGAACAAAAAACTACTTTAGTGATTTTATTGAATATTTTGTGGTAATTCATATGCAATTAACCCAATGTCTTGTCACTCCTATTTCTACTACACATAAAAATGGTAGATATTGACGTGACCTGAACTCAACTCAAATAAGTCCATAACAAAGCCGTGACTTAAAGCCATAATTTCTGAGAAAAGTGGGCAACTATATTTAGTAAATCTTGAATATGTATTTGAAATTACATATCCTCAAATTCTAAGGTCCTAACTCATCATAAATATTCAGAGTAATGCCACAAAGCAAAAATTGTGAGCATTGTTGTACGCTTACAATTGTGTTTTTTTTTACGCACGCACCTTCCGCTCAATAAAAAAACGAAAAAAAGGGTTTGGTATGAGTCCAACCGACTAGATGTTTACATTCATTTCAGATAATTCCTTAATTGTTTGCTCCAAACGATATAGATTTGTGGTTTTGATGATCATTGAGTTATTTACCAAGTGAATAGGCAAAATAGAGAGCCCAAAGTAAATGAGATTGCACGAGCTATTAGAGTTTCTTTGCCATGCGTGGCGAACTCTCATGTTAGATAAACTACGGTGAGTTTTAGATTTATAAATATAGAAACTATATATCCTAATAAGTTAATCTTTTAGAGAGAGAGAGTAATGACCTGTAACAAAGTGAAATTAGAGTCGACATAACTCGATTATGATGTTTACGTCAAGTGCTCTAAGATGAGAAGCAGACAGGCTGACCACCCACAATGAGAATATCGCCGAATTTGATGGGGAGAATTTGACAAATTCCTACATCGAATAAATTAGGGGTGGGTTTCATTTTTATAAATATGGGTATTGCACACTCTAATAGATCTATTTATCCTACTAGATTTAATCTTTTGAGGAGAGGATAATGACTCCATGACACATGAAATCAGCTGGACAAAGGTGCAAATTTTCCCTCAAGCTTTGGGCTAAGCTTCTTACCGTCTAACTAGACAAATGTTAAATATTATGTTGTGAATATTACCAAATGTTGATATTCTTAAATAAGGTCATAGTCAATAATGTGATGTAAAATATTATCCTATCTCGATCAAAGCCGCGGGAAGTGTAAAATATTTTATATACTATAAAAAGTATAAAATTTATAATAAATTATTAATAAAAAATAACACCATTTAAAAAAATTGTTAAATATTAAAAATTTATATAATATATAAAAATAGAATACAATTTAATAAAAAATTAACTTTTGACATTTTACGATTTTGATATGTGTCATTCTAATTGAATAACATATGTCACTTCTAATTAAAATATTTAATTTATTGATCAATATTAATTTCTCATTAAAAAATAAATAAATATGAAAACAAATTTTATAAAAAAAATTAAAAATAATATATATTTTATTATTATATAATATTTATATTCATATAATTTTTATTTTTTTAAATTAGAGTCAACTTCTTTTATAATGTTAACTGTTTATAAAAAATAAAAAAAATTATAATATCTAAGAGAATCGTGTGGAGGTAAAATTAATATATTAAATGCTTGCATTCTGGAACAACCCCACAGTGAATAATGTGAGGTAAAATGTGATCACATTAGTCGGTGGGTTGGCCGGACATAGAAGGGGAGGAGCGCGTAGCGGACGGACCACATACCCACACACGACAATTACACAAATAATATTTTACATTAACCCGTGTGGGATTGTTGGTTTTGACCAAACACTGAGATCTGTGCCTTCACCCTATCACTCCACGCTCACCTGACACACTTCCTTCCCATTTTTTTCACTCTCAATCGTATAAATTTTGTTTGTATTATAAAATTTGAGTACATATTTCTGTATGGTAAAAGAATAAATAAAATATTTTAAAAAAGCAAATAAAATTATCCTAGGTTACAATTAACAAAAAAAATTATTTTTATTAATTTTATGTGTAATTAATATGTAAATAACATGATACGGTATATGTGCGCTATTTACTATGACTCTAATATGCTACTTAAATCCAAATTAGGGAGAAGGTATTTCATATTTGGATACTGAATTTCCTCCACCAAAAACAAACACAAAGTGGTAAATTTTCCCTCTCTACTGTACAATTGTATCCCCAACTTGGCGCTCTCTGCCCCCCTCCAGACGAAGAATGAAGAGCACCTTTCACTGCACAGACACACTCGCCTTTTTTGCCTCCCTCTTCACTGCCACCCTCTGATACTCTCTTCTCCTTCACCTACATTTTCTCTCTCTCCCTCTCTCTTACAAAGTCTTTTCTTTTCTCTTTTCGCCTTCTTGATTTGATCTCATTTCATCTCATCATCGCCATTATCAGACCTACAGATATGCTTTGTCTCCTTTTTTATCTTAAGAAAAAGTTTATTTTCTTTTTGTACTGAATAGAGAATCACTATTACTTTTTACGTTAAGGCATGTGAGACACCAACTACCCAACAAAAAAAACCAAAGCTTCCTGTTTGAGTAGGACTGTTCCAACCCTTTCTCTGCCTCTGCAACCCTCTGTCCGTCGTCGTTTTCCTTTTTTCTTCTTCTTTAGCTACATTATTACTGCAGAATGTAATGTAGGAAGAGGAGGATAACAGATTTCTGGGATTCTCTCATGGAGATTTAACTGTGTATTTGGGTTGTTGATTGTTTTTTTCTCATAAGAGGTGGTAAGGATGAATGAAATGGATGGGAAGACGGCGTCGTCGAGTTTGGCGATTACGGAGAAGAAGGGGCAGAGTCATAGACCAGGTGGGTGTGTGGGGATCTTCTTTCAGTTGTTTGACTGGAACCGTAGATTTGCAAAGAAGAAGCTTTTCTCCAAGAAACTCCTTCCTCTTCCTTCTGGTATATTCACATTCTCTCTCTCATACACACTCAAATCTACCGGGAAATTTTAAAGAAAGGAATCCATTTGGCTATTCCATCATAAACCAAAGTTGTAATCTTTCTCGATTTTTTTTTAAATTTTGTATGAATATCTTTTTTGTTCTGTTTCTATTTGAATTGTTATATAGCTCGTAAAAACCAGCAGGCTTCTAAAAAATTTGGAGGAGATGGAAAGATGCCCAAAACTAAGTCTCATTTGGTATGCATGTTAATTACTGTAAATCTCAATTCAGTTATTCATTTTCGTTGATGGGTTTTGGAGAGTAGTCAAGGGAAAATGTATTAGCTTTCCTTATAGTTTGTTTACATTGTAGATTGCAGACGAGAACAGTGGGGGGTTCCCAAATTTGAAGAAGAATGGGAGTCGTGGTGGTGCTGATACTAAAGAGCAAAAGCTCCAAATGCGGCCTCCGGGTTTGGTTGCTAGGCTGATGGGTCTTGAGGCCATGCCAGCTGCCCGGGATAAGCACAAGAAGAGTGCAAATCCTGTTGCTTGTGATGTCAAAGAAGAGAAAATTGATAATGGTAGAAATGTGTTTGATAGAGAAGATATAAACTTGGAGAAACGAAACATGAATGTCGAGTCTAGGCCTCAAAAGCTTCAAAAGACGGGGCAGTTTGACAGACGGGCAGTGATGAGATTTGGGGCTGAGGGGTTGCAAATTAAGAGTGTTTTGTCTAGGTCCAGAAAGCCCCATCACCATCCCAAGCTTCTTTCCCCTGTGAAAAGCCCTAGGATTTCCAACTCTTCCAGGAACTCGTCTAGGGCATCTAGGTTGATTGATGCAGCTGCAAGGATTTTGGAACCAGGCCTGCAAACCACAAGTAGAGCGAAATGTGCACTTACTTATTCAACTTCTATGAATTATGGTCCCAAAGATGAACTCTTGACAGCCGAAATGGAAGTTATGTCACCAGACATGATGGAACAACAGTGTTACCGCACAAGATACAATGCAGATATTCATATGCCATTGATGGGGGAAACTTCTTGTAACAATTGTGGTAATTTGCTTGATTCTGTGGATTATAGACCGAACGAGGAGGAGCAACCATTTGTCTGTCCAACCGCTGCTCAAAATTCAGTCCATTCTTCCCAGGAATCAGAAAATATTAAGCCAAGGACGCCTGTATTTTCCCCTGAGCAAGAAGATGAGCACTTCCAGAGAAATTTGGATAAACTTTTTCTTGCTGCTGAAAAAATGGATAATGCTTCTGCTAGCATTGAATCTGTTGCAGATAATAAACCTCCCACTCGAGAGAACCAAGAACAGCTGCCACCTAGAAATCAGCCATGCAGGCCTCGATGGGACGAATTGCCTTCCACTTCATTTAAGCATAGGGCCCAACAAACTCAAAACGAGTTTTCAATAGGCAGGGATCGAACTCCACCCGGAGCCAAGTCAAGTAATCTTCAAAGCAGGAGAGCGTCCTCAGCGGCAAATGGTATTAGCAGGACTAAAGATTTTGTTGCTTTAAACAGGAGTTTAAGTGGTCGAGCTCGACCAAGGATATCCTCTAATGCATGTAAGCCAACAATTGACACTGAGGGAAGATTTTGCAGTAGGCGAGATGATTCTGTTTCTCAGCTAAGGAACCCAGCACGTAAGAAGAGGACAGTAGGCCTGAATGCACAAGCTGAAAAGTCCATGTTTGTTAGTCCTTTGCCAGTGAAACAAAGAAACATAAAGGATAATGGTGTGGGTGGAAAAGAATTGCACTTTGTTGACCGCTCAATAGACTGTGCGTGTATCAGGGAAAGGTCATCTATTCCTAGGAGAGGCACTAGAGCTGGCAACAAGGACCATGGTGTTGTATCGTTTACGTTTAATTCCCCTTTGAAGAATGAAAATCCTTCCTGCACTGAGCCAAAAGATACCAGGGATGAAATGGATAACAAGTATTCCTACCAGAAAAGGCTATTATTGGAAGGAAGTGATGGAAAAAGTGCTGTGCACAATCAATTTTCATTGAGAGGACACGCCTTAGGTGCACTTTTGGAACAAAAACTTAAGGAGTTGGCCTCTCAAGAAGCCAATGAATTGATGCACGACAGTAAATTTTCCAGGAAATCCACTGCTATCATTTTGCAGGAACTATTATTTGCATTAACTTCAGATCAACCCATTTCTCCTGGTGGTCACTCGTTCAATGCACATACACCATTTGAGGTTGATTTGATTTACATTTGCAACATTGCTTAATATCTACTCATGCTGTCTTTGTTTCTTATTGTTGTGCTTCAATAATTGCTTATAAGAATGCGAATGCATGAAAGAAAATATGATAATGCTTTTTGTTTGTGAAGTATTACTCACCTATATAGATATGTTATGCTTGCTTGTCTGCTGGAAAAAAAAAATGATAATAGTGGCAAAATCACAAAATGAAATTGAATTAATAGTGGAAATATCTGTATTGCAATTCTGTCAACGCTAGGGTCCAATGTTCAACTTCTTTTGTGACAAAAGAAAGCTTGAGCAACACTTGATCTTGACAAGTTGAACTTTTTTTACACCTTTCAGGCAGATGGGAAGAGAGGAGGAAAAGACACTGATCATCTGAGTCCTGGATCTGTTCTTGAAGCTTCTTTTTCAAATGACAGTTGCTTTTCAAGCAGTCTGGATGACAGCACTGGTAAAAGAATTTAATTTCATGCAATTGTAAATCCCTTAAATGCTTTTTATGGACTACAAACTGTTCTCCATGGTAGGTTTGTGTTTTAGTCCTCATTGGCATTTGAGCTCTCAATTTTTTTGTTGTATTTTCATAATTATTTATGTAATATTTGGTTTCTGTTGAAATTCCAGGGTATATACAACTCCCTGATTGCATGGATCTCTCACATGACCGGCCCCAACACTTGGAAACTGAAGTTGATCTTTGGGATTCTGCATCATCTGCGAATGGTGGGAGATTTTGTAGCATGATAGTCCCTGATCTTCTCAATCATATTTCTAGGATATTGCAAAGCATCAATCTTGCCGGAGGTGCATTGACGGGAAGCAAACTCTCGCATGCAAAAGATGTTATCTTGATTGCTGAACTTTTGTTTGGAAATAGTAGTGCTGGTATTTCGGATAGAATGAAGAATTTTCTCATTGGTCCCTTTCTTCTTGATGATCTTGAAATTCTTGCGGGTGCCATTTGGCCGAATCTCAATTTGCTTCTTGGTTTTGAGGAGACCAAAGAAAGTAATTGGCTCAGAAGGTTTCTATTCAGTTGTGTAATAGAATTCTTGGACTCAAAATACAGCCGGTACTCAAACTCAGGATTCAGAGCATGGAGAAGGGTGCCGAAAAGCATGAACTCGAAAATGCTGGTTAATGAGGTTGCCGAAGAGGTCAGAATGTGGATGAGTCTTGCTGGGATGATCCCAGATGAGATAATAGAATGGGAAATGAGTCATTGCTTGGGGAAATGGACAGACTTTGAAATAGAAGCATTTGAAGCTGGTGCCGAAATCGGCTGTGATATACTTCAG
>CAODLS010285018.1:0-13574 GCA_948243855.1 Flueggea neowawraea | reverse complement strand
AGATGATTTAACTTTATCGATCAAATTATGCATCGCAGAATCCCCTTTTTGAGCCTCTCATATCTGATCTAGCAAAATAGGTCATGCCTCAGCATGACACAGCGAAGTCCCTGAATCATCAAACTGTAACTCAACTCCTGACTCCATCAGAAGTTGTTATTTTGATACTACAGGACGTCTTTACACGGAGATATGAGCTAAGCTACCCACTGACTTCCTACTCAAAGCATCAGCTACGACATTAGCCTTCCCAGGATGATATGATATAGTGCAATCATAATCCTTTAGTAACTCTAGCCAATGTCTCTCCCTCAGATTCAAGTCTCTCTACCCAAAAATGTACTTTAGACTCTTATGATTCGTAAAGATCTCTGATGAACACATATGTATACATATTTATGTGCATTAATTTTTGTTGTTTTGAATATGAATTGAGTGTTTGTCATTAGTTTTGGTACTTATATGCTTTATATTGTGTTTTTTAGGTTAATTGATGATGTCTTAATGAATCGAAGGAAAATAAGTCGAAACAAGGCTTGAACGATGACATTTGAGGCATTGGGAGTGAGACACGGCCTTGGGATGATAAGACACATTTGTGGGAGACTTGAGGAAGCAAATCCATGACACAAATGAGCATCCACGGATAGAAATGCACAAGCACAGTCGTGGACAAGGCCATGGAATCCACTAGAAGTTAGAAACCAATGGACACGAACATCACTTGTTGGACACGGTCATAGGGGCTTTGGACACAGACACGGGCCATGGAGCATTCAAGACATGGGCAACAATGAATCACACAGACATATGGGCCTTCAACACGGACATAAACTATGTCCATGCCTTAAGGCAAGCTGCAGATTTGTTGGTTTTTGGAAGCACACAGACGGGAGCTGCTTGGGCACGATTGTGGTCGTGCCCGTGTCTTATCTCAAATGCCCTAAATCGCCTATTTAAGTGGGTTTCGACATTCATTCAGGGTAGGAATTGGGATAGAAAATATACATCTTTAGAGGCCAGCGAACATAGGAACGAAGGAGAACATCATTAGGCATCAAGAATGAAGGGATTTTGCAAAGAATTGGAGTATTCAATCATGGGTTTTCCTTCTCCCTCTAGATTTCTCTTTGATCTTGTTGTATATCTCTCTATTGCTGTGAACTAAGTATATTGTGTACCTAGATGTGATGAACCTTAGGCAGATTATGTGATGTTGGATTGTGTTATTCATTCTATTGATTTATGGATTGCGACTCAATTATGATTTAAAATGCGTATTGTTGAATTGATTGTTGCTAGCTTTTCGATTCCAATATTGTTTCGTGCATGTGCAATCGAGAGATTCTGTGTATGATAGATCGTTCATAATTGAGAGGATTTGCATGCAAACCTAGAGATAGGTCGACATAAATCCTCCAGATTAGGGTCAAACCTAATAGTGAGATTCACCAAGCAGAGTGTTAAAGCAATGATAGGGGTTTTAATTAGGAAGAGATTCCGGTTAATCAACTTGGTCGTTAGGCATTAGCTAACTCGAGAGAGAGGTTAATATACCTTAGGAATTTCCACGGTCCAATTGCCTGAATAATTGTCTAAATAACGAGTCCTTATTACTTAATTCGGTCTAGGGGGATTCAACGTCTAGGTGTCATTTCCCATTGTTTGTTCTATCATTTAATTTGAGTTTTGTTCTTGTTTATTTTATATATTCGAAATCATTTATTTTGCCGACTAGATAATAGAGGAAGGGTGTTTACTAATAATCGTAGTCTATGTGGGATACTACACTCGGTACTCAAGGGTCTACTAGCTATAGGCAATAGGTACACTTGCCTTAATCTTTAGGTGTAGACCTTCGACAAAACAAGTTTTTGGCGTCGTTGCCAGGGACTAGGATATTAGGAAAGCTAACACATTGTTAATCTAGCCAATTTTTATTTTATTTTCTTTTCTTTTCTTTTAGTTCTTTATTTTTGTTTCTTTTGTTTTGTTTATTTATTTTTGTGCATTGATTTTGTTTTCGTACTTCATTGTTCCTTTTCGTATTTTTATTTTGTTTGTCTGTTCGGGATTACATTTTTGGTTTGTTGTGTTGTTTTCTTCATGTTTTTAAGAGTATATGACCAGAGGGAATTATTCTGGGTTAATTAAGGCAGACCCTGAGATTGAGAGGACAGCTCTTCAGAACCTCAAAAACAGACTTTGGCAGAGGGAAGAGGAGATTGATATGGAAAGGGGCACGATGGAGGGTAATGACCAGATGCAGAGAGAACAGCCTCATGGCAGGGTTGTTTAGGAAAATTCGGTGTTTCAGCTGATGACTATGTCAGACTATGTGAGACCGAATTTGATGGGGACAGATTCTAGCATAGTGAGACCGGCGGTGGTGGCCAACAATTTTGAAATCAAGCCTAACATTATTCAGATGTTGTAGCAGTTGGTGCAGTTTGATGGGTTGCAAGACGAGGGAATTCTCATTTGGCAAATTTTCTTGAAATTTGCGATACATTCAAGATTAATGGTGCCTCAAGTGATGCAATAAGTTTGAGGTTATTTCCCTTCTCGTTAAAAGGAAGAGCAAAGAAGTGCTGAATTCTCTGTCGAGGGGTTCGATTACCACATGGGATCAGATGGCAGAGAAGTTCTTGCTGAAATACTTCCCACCTACCAAGACTACCAAGTTGAGGAACAACATCTTGTCTTATTCATGGATTGAGTTTGAGTCTCTCTATGATACATGGGAGAGGTTTAAGGAGTTGTTGAGGAGATGTTTGCATCATGGGTTACCGACTTGGCTACAGGTTCAAACATTCTACAATGATTTGAACCATAGCACTCGACAGATGATTGATGATGCAACAGGAGGTACCCTGAACAACAAGACACCAGAGGCTACATAGAGACTACATTAATGAACTAAGGGGCTTCAATTCAGAATCTGGATGCATCTATCCACGATGTGGAAAATCAAGTTGGTCAGATAGCTAAGTTGTTATCTGAAAGGCAACCAGACTCCCTACCAAGCAACAATGAAACAAACCCGAGGGAGCACGTGAATACTATTTTTGTGAATGGAGAGGATGGATACAAAGAAGAACAAGAGGCTCTGAAGAAATTTTGAGGCAAATATGGTGGAAAGGGTTGAGCCAAGAAAGGTGCTTAGAGAATACAAGCCTCAGATTTCACATCCTGCAGCAATACTTAGAAGGGAGCAAGTCAAAGTGGCCACTTCTGCCAGTGAGAAGCCGACCATTGAAACAGAGCAGCAACAATCTTTGGTTGAAGTTGAAAAGGAAGAGAATGTTGAGTTACCTCAGACATCACATATTGATCATGCATTGGCTGATTTAGGAGCTAGTGTGAATGTGATGTCTTTTGAATTGTTTGAAAAATTGGACTTAGAAGAACCCATGCTAACTAGAGTGCCAGTGCTATTAGCTGTTAAATCTGTTGTGCAGCCTAGGGGTATTGTACAAAATGTTTTTGTTAGGGTAGGTGATTTGACGTTTCCTGTTGATTTTATGATTCTTGATATGATGTGAAATGCATAAACACCATTGATCCTAGGCCGACCATTTTTAGCCACTTCTAGGTCCATTATGGATATTTATGATCGGGTGTTGACACTTAGAGTCAAAGATAAATTTGTGAGAATTAAGGACTCTAAAGTTCAACATCATTCAAAATTGCATTCTATTGCAGGGGTTGGTTGTTCTGGTGTGGTGCTGGTACCAAATAAAGAGGAGTCATCTGATGCACCGAAGGTCAATGAAGCAGTGCCTAGCGTGAAGAAGAAGAAGAAGAAGAAGAGGCACAAGACTCGGCGGTATAAGGCTAACAAAGAGGAGCATGAGTCACCACCCCTACAAGCAAAATCCATAGGGACGTGTCATTTCATATGGCGTGTCAAGAACAAGGAGGTGACTCAGTGTAGCAAGCCGGTGCGATCACTTCTCACAATGTCTACAAGCTTCTGTGATTGGTCATGCACTACGTTAAAGAAGCGCTTCTTGGGAGGCAACCCAAGTTTGGTTTAGTTGATTTAGTTTACAAGTTGTTTCTTTTAGTTTGTTTTCATTTTCGTGTTTTGTTTTACTTTAGTATGTTATTTTGTTTTTTTTGTTTTTGTTTTTTGCAAGGGGCTCTCATTGCTTTAGGTGAGGATCGAGCCAAGACTCATCTTTGGGGACCTAATTTCAGGGAAGTTCCAGAACTCTCTAATTTACTCTCTTCTCGTTTGCTTTATGTTTTTTAATTCTTTACATTGAGGACAATGCAAAATTTAAGTGTGGAGTAGGGGTAAATTAGGGTGAATTTTTTAAATTTTTGATCGAGGTCTTGATATTGTGGTTGTGGGATTTATGTTATTTGTTGATGTGTATAGATTGACTAGTCAAGAATTTTCGATATGCATTTGTTACTGGAAGATTTGAGTTGCATGTTCTAGATCTATATTAGTTTTGAGCTTATAGCCAAATTGGTTGCTTTGCCTTTGTCACTCATTTAAATCATTATTTAATGAATGAAATGGTGGAATAAATGTGGGCATGATATTGAATAAAATGAATGAAATTTAAAGTTTATTGGTTTGCGTGAACCTAAACTGGGACAAGTAGATGGGGTTCGATCCCTACTCAGCTGTCTTAGACATGAGTATGCAAAGCATTACCATGAAGGGTTGTCTTAGTAACCGGGAACACTCATCACAAATGAGCGATTTTTACGTCAAATAAACTATCATTTGTGGTGGAAACTTCAAGTGTACAAAATAAAGCACTAAGGTCGGATTCGATTTTTACTGACTGTGTTTGTAGCAATGCAAGCCAAAATATTGAAAGTATGCAATTAATATGTGTTTACTGTCGAATTTGCCCATCTATGTCTTATGCTTTAATGTTTTGTGATTTGAATGGGTGATCGAGTCAAATCGGCTACTTTGGCTTTGAGCTCTAACTCGTGCGTGGTTTAAGACCTCGATTTGGATTGACTAGTGATATATGCATCTCTTAGATTATCCACTACTCAGTTAATTTTTGTTGACATTTAATGTGAAGTTCCATGCCGCGGTAGATTGAATTTGATTGAAATGTTTTTTCCTTGTTTTAATTCTTTCTTTGCTTGCGGACAAGCAAAAGTTTAAGTGTGGGGCAGTTTGATGAACACATATTTATACGTATTTATGTGCATTAATTTATGTTATTTTGAATACGAATTGAGTGTTTGTCATTAGTTTTGGTACTTCTACACTTTATATTGTGTTTTTCAGGTTAATTGATGATGTCTTGACGAATCGAAGGAAAACAAGTCAAAACGGGGCTTGAACGGTGACATTTGAGGCATTAGGAGTGAGACACGGCCTTGGAATGATAAGACACGTCCATGGGAGACTTGAGGAAGCAAATCCGTGACGCAAATAAGCATCCACGGATAGAAATGCACAAGCACAGTCGTGGACAAGGCCATGGAATCCACTGGAAGTTAGAAACCAAAGGACACGGACAACACTTGTTGGACACGATCATAGGGGCTTTGGACATGGACACAATCCCGTGTCCATATAGTTTCCAAGCCATGTAGCATTCAAGACATGGACATATGGGTCTTGGACACGGACAGAAACCGAGTTCGTGCCTTAAGGCAAGCCCCTGATTTGTTGGTTTTTGGAAGCACACGGATGGGAGCTGCTTGGACACGGTCGTGGCCATGCCCGTGTCTTAACTCAGACACCCTAAATCGCCTATTTAAGTGGGTTTTGACATTCATTTAGGGTGGGCTGAGTTTGGGATAGAAAAATACATCTTTAGAGGCTAGAGAACGTAGGAACGAAGGAGAACATCATTGGGCATCAAGAGCGAAGGGATTTCACAAAGAATTAGAGGATTCAATCATGGATTTTCCTTCTCTCTCTATATTTCTCTTTGATCTTGTTGTATATCTCTCTATTACTATGAACTAAGTATATTGTGTACCTAGATGTGATGAACCCTAGGTAGATTATGTGATGTTGGATTGTGTTATTCATTCTATTGATTTATGGATTGCAACTCAATTATGATTTATAATGCGTATTGTTGAATTGATTGTTGCTAGCCTTTCGATTCCAATATTGTTTCGTGCATGTGCAATCGACAGATTCTGTGTATGATAGATCGTTCATAATTGAGAGGAGTTACATGCAAACCTAGAGATAGGTCGACATAAATCCTCCGAATTAGGGTCAAACCTAATAGTGAGATTCACCAAGCACAGTGTTAAAGCAACGATAGGGGTTTTAATTACGAAGAGATTCTAGTTAATCAACCTAGTCGTTAGGCATTAGCTAACTTAAGAGAGAGGTTAATATACCTTAGGAATTTCCACGGTCCAATTGCCTGAATAGTTGTCTGAATAACGAGTCCTTATTACTTAATTCGGTCTAGTGGGATTCAATGTCTAGGTGCCATTTTCCCATTGTTTGTTCTATCGTTTAATTTGAGTTTTGTTATTGTTTATTTTATATATTCGAAATCATTTATTTTGCTGGCTAGATAATAGAGGAAGGGTCTTTACTAATAATCATAGTCTCTGTATGATACAACACTCGGTACTCAAGGGTCCACTAGCTATAGGCAATAGGTACACTTGCCTTAGTCTTTAGCTGTAGGCCTTCAACACACCAATCTCAAAAGTCTCTTCATATAGATGATGCCTCCAGATCTTGAGTGCGAACACCACTGCGGCTAGCTCTAAGTAATGCGTCGGGTAATTTTGTTCGTGCCTCTTAAGTTGTCTCGATGCATATGCAATTACTTTATCATGTTGCATCAATACACAACCTAGGCCAACTCTTGATGCATCACAATACACCTCAAAGCCTCAAGAACCCAACGGTAACACCAACATTGGTGCACTCGTCAAACACTTCTTCAGCTTGTAGAACGCATCCTCACACCTATCAGACCATACAAATTTAACTCCCTTTTGCGTCAACTGTGTCATAGGAGCTGCAATCCTCGAGAAATCTTGGATTAACCTTCTATAATACCCGGCTAACCCAAGGAAACTTTGAATCTCTGTAGCGGTCTTAGGTCTCTCCCAATGGAGTATTGCCTCCACTTTCTTAGGGTCTACCATAATGTCCTCTCTTGACACTACGTGTTCTAAAGATACCACTTGTTCGAGCCAAAACTTGCACTTCGAGAATTTAGCATACAATTGATGCTCTCTTAAAGTCTGCAAGAATGACCTCAAGTGGTCCCCATGCTCCTCTCTACTCCTCGAGTATATCAAAATGTCATCGATGAAGACAATCACTAACCGATCCAAATACGGTCTGAACACTCTGTTCATCAAATCCATAAATGCCGCTGGTGCATTAGTCAAACCAAACGACATCACCAGGAATTTGTAGTGACCATATCTAGCTCGAAACATTGTCTTAGGAATATCCTCACCTCTAACCCTCAACTGATGATATCCCGACCTTAAGTCGATCTTAGAAAACCATTGCGTACCCTGCAACTGGTCGAACAAATCATCTATCCTCGAAAGTAGATATCAGTTCTTCACTGTCACCTTGTTCAACTATCGGTAGTCGATATTCATACGAAGACTACCATCATTCTTCTTGAAAAATAGGACTAAAGCGCCCTAAGGAGAAATGCTCGATCGAACAAATCCATTGTCTAACAACTCCCCCAACTGAGTCTCCAATTCCTTCAACTCAGTTGGCGCCATCCGATACGGTGGAATCGATATTGGATCAGTACCAGGTTGTACCTCTATAGAAAACTCAATCTCTCGATCATGTGAAAGTCCTGGTAACTCCTCTAAAAATACGTCAGAAAAGTCTCGTACCACAGGTACGTCTCCAACTCTCAACTCCGATCCCTTGGACTCAGTCAGAACGAAAGCCAAATACGCCTCACATCCTCGGCGAATCATTCTTTCGGCTCTGACTGCTGACACGTATCCCCTGACAATGTTGTCTCGCTCACCCTGATAACAGAACTCAGTCTAACCAGGCGGTCGAAAACATACTCTCTTAGCAAAACAATCCAGGGTCGCAAGCGAGTCAGAAAGCCAATTCGTGCCCAATATGACGTCAAACTCTCCCACGTCTAGCAAAATGACATCAGCCTTCAACTCCTGCCCATCTATGGCAATCACACAACCTTGGACCCCAGATTCGGTCAACATCTTGCTACCCAGACGTGATGAAACCTCTAATAGCCTATCCAACTAATACAACACTAACCCGACCCTTTCAACAAACGATGGGGTGATAAATGAATGTGATGCCCCAATATCAAATAAAACATATGCAGGAGTGTTAGATATAGAAAGCATGCCACTTAGAGCGGCATTGGAGGTCTGAGCCTTTTGACGAGTGAGATGGTATACCCGAGGCTGCCCCCCTAAAGCACTGCTCTGAGCTGCCTGGCCTCTACCACTGCCTTGGCAGCCCTGAATTTGGCTCCTAGAGCCCCTACTAGCTCCTTTGTCTGCACCGGTACTCGTTGTCCCTAAGCCTTCTGTAATAGAATATCCTGCTTGAGCATCAGTACCCCATTTCACTGGACACTCTGCTACCTTGTGACCCGGTTGCTTGCAATGGAAGCAATTGCCTGTAGCTCTATGACATTCCCCCATGCGCCTCTTCTTGCGTATCATACAGGACATGATTAAACTCCCATAACTATGTCCCCTACTCTGCCCAGCTAGATGTACTATGTTGTGGCTCTGAGTACTCTGAGATCTCTGTCCTCTAAATGGATGTTGATGTCCCTGCTCCGACTAAGATCCCTGATCACGGCCCTGCTGGCCTCCTGATAACCTCTCTGTCTTGGCCCTCTTGGGCTCCCTGTCTCTCATCCATATACTCTATCCCTCTGACAGCCTCTGTTATCTGACTCACAGTGGTCAAACTCAATGTCACTATCACCCTGCTAAAAGTGGGTCATAACCCATCCAAAAACTTCATCGCCAACGCCTCATCTCCCTGAATCTGGGGAGGTGCGTATCTATTCAAGTCCTTACACTTGTCCTCATATTCTATCACCGACATACTCGGTCCTTGACAGAAATCGGTGAACTCATTCGCCTTCTTGTCCCGAATACTCCGAGGAAGGACAGAAGCAATGAGCTCCTCCTTAAATTTGGCCCAACTGAAACCCTCTCGAGCCTCAAGGTTATTCCACAATCTCGCTGCTCGGCCACTCAAGAGGAATGCACCGAGTGTGACCCTACTAGCATCATCAATAATACCCTGAGCCTCAAAACGATGCTCTACCTACAGAAAGAAATCATAGGGATCCTTCCCCATCACACCTAAAAATCTAGGAGGCTGAAGCCTCATGAACCTGCCTAAGATGTCATCCTCTTTTGTCCGTGGTGCAATAGGTGCAACCACTAAAGCATCAACTGCGGCCTCCTCTGGTTGCGGCGTTTGAGCTGGTGGCACTAATGGCAGAACTACAGCTATCCCAACTGGCAAAACTGGCTGATCAACTGCTGGTTGATCAATTGCCGACTGACTCGGCTCAGCTCTCTCTAAGCGCTCGAGAACTCTAGTCATGCGCTCAACATCTCCATCTGAGTGGTAATAAGCTGCTGAAGCTGGAGCTGCTACTGAGGTACTAGCGATGCGGCCTCTAGTGCACTATGTGAATCATGTGGATCCACAGCAGAATGAGCAACAGGCTCAACAGGCACTCGTCTAGGTCTATGTCGACCTCTACCTCTACCACATATCATATCTACAGATACAGACAAACAAAACACATATACAAATGTCAGCATGCTACATGATCGCCACAGTACCAGACATACATAAGAAGCGTGTACAAAAGCAATTGGACTGACTCGATCAAAGATACCTATGCTCCACGCCGATCCCAACTATACAAATTATACGAACCTAGTCGCTCTGATACCACTTTTGTGACGACCCATAGTCGGGCCCGTGATTGGCGTACGAGGCAGATCATCTGTGGAAGTCCGATCTATCCCGCACAAGCCTCTGTGATCAGACATACTACCCAACTTATCTAAATATACATTTTAAAACATTTATAAATGAAATAAATCATATATATATATATATATATATATATATACATATACAGTATATCAAAAATGTTAGTGAAAATATAAAATCACCAGAGTATTCCAAAATACAAAAGTGAAGCTCAATATCCCAACAGTAACCCAATGTGGAGCTCTATGACATAGTAAAGCAGAGTCTCGAACGAGGGAAATCATAATAGCCGAAAACTTCTCACTAGGTCCGAGGTACGGATCAGATGTTGAGCATCCAAAAGATGTCACCTGCGAACAAAGGTATAACATGGACAACAGAAGAAAAAGGGGTAAGATTCCCTAGTGAGAAAACAACACCTTAGACCACCTCATACGTGCCTTACACAGATTGGTTTGAAATCCTTTTTCAAACTACCGCACACATATATAGATACCATATAATATACACACTATATACATAATACATTTGTTGAAATCGTTTTACAAAAACGTTCACATTCATATCATACAATATGCATTCAGACAATATATACGTATATTTAAGGATTCATAGTACAAGACCTGTATCAATATCCATATAGCAGTGTGGAATTCGCCACCTGATTTCCATATCCATATAGCAGTGTGGACTCCGCCACCTGACTGCTCAATAAATGTGTATATCTGGCGTGAATACATGGTCACCCCATTACCCCATAACTAGGGCCATAACATACAATGATTTACCAAAGACTACGTACTCCGTAGTATGGTGATAACATACAATGGTATCCCAAAGACTACATACTCCGTAGTAGGGTGTTCCTATATCAGTATGATACATACATAGTATTTCACATACAATCATGCAATATCTTTTCCTTTATTCCATCATTTACAAAATGTTCTTGTATATATATACCCATATATACTTTACTTTTTCATATCAAAACGTTGGTTAATAATAATCATATACCCAGATTATTAATTAACCCAATAATTATTAGTCCATATTTCATGTCAAGCCTGACATATCAAAAACAACATATACTCAATTTGAAAGACACAGCCTATGTGTCAGAAGCTGTCATTTCACTCACCTGGTATCCAATGTCGTGGATCCAGTCAAATATCACTCGCGAGTGGCTGCTCATGCTGGCAGGCACACTGAGTTGTACATATACAGACATAGCAAATATCAATATATAGTACTGTGGTGGTACCGATGCATGGTATGCTAATGCAGATGTTGACCCTCAAGTCACTGAACATATACGTTGGGAGTGAATCCATCATCCCGACCCAAAATATATCATATACGTAAAATTACAGTTTGTTCCCCCACCAGTGTAAAATTACGTTTTAGTCCTCGAGACTCGACAAATTACAAAACAGTCCCCAATGACTGTTGGGGTTACTGACTGGATATTCATAAGTCAAAATTCTCAAATTCTAGCCCAAACTCCCAGAAATCGCGAATTAGCCTAATTTCTCAAAATTACAAAAATACTCCCCCGTTTTCCAAAATCACAATTCTATACGTCTACCCTTTAAAATTTCAAATCTAATCCCAAAGTTCAGAATTTACAAATCTATGCCAAAACTTTTTAGAATTTACAAAACTAGAGAAAACTCTAGTTTTATTCCAAAAAGTACTTAACTTCTGATTCAACCAATGAATCTCCAAACCAATCATGTATTTCGACTTTAATCGACCTCTTGAACATGAATCTAACCTCAGATTCAACAGAATAACACCCATTCATGCTCAAATCATCAAAACCCGAACCAAACCATAGGTTCACAAAAAACTCATCAAATCATTCGATTCAAAGCTTGAATCAAGTTCATACAAGTCCCCTCTAACATATTCTAACATCCTCTAACATCCATTCATCACAAATCATCCGAAAATTGAAACCCATTTGAAATTCGGACAAAATGCATTTTTATGAATCAATGCATGAAAATGAGTTATAAATGAAGAAAGGATGTTGATCTTACCTTAGAAATGGATCAGGAATGCTGGGGAACCAAGATGAGATGGAGAGATTTTGAGTGAAAAATGACGAACAACGTCGAGTTACGGACGTTTTAAGAGCTGCAGATCAAAACGGACCGTTTTGACATTTTCAAAGGCAGCATACGTCATATACAATGACAAACGTACGTTGTGATGACAATTTCAATGACAACGTACGTCATACTCAATGACAACATACGTTGTGATGATGCACAACGTATGTTATACCTCACAACGTATGTCGTGAAGCATCTAGTAGCCTAGGATTCGAAGAAACACAACCCAACGTACGTCTTACACTAGGCAACGTACATCTATCATCCTCGAATCTCCAGATATTTTACATTGTATCTCTACAACGTACGCCATGCTATTTTCCAGGTAACGTACGTCATACACACATTACTCACTCTCTAATCACATACTCGACATATCACATTTCCCAACGCGTATCGAACCTCCCTCGAGATTCGATGACACCTAATCCCCAAAAATACGTCCGATTATCCTCAAGATCAAATCGGACCTAGCCAGAAAGCTACAATATTCCTTGACAAAAATGAGCAGAATATTACACTTCTCTTGCTTTTTGTGTTTCGGCTAGAATTGCACAAAGGGAAGAGTGAGGGATTTTTGAAATCCTATTTAGGGTTTGGTGTATTTTTTGTCGTGACCTATTTTTCCACAATTAGAGTATTTATGTAATATCCCTCCCGTTTCGATCAATTCTCTATAGCGTTCCGATCAAGTCGGACAAGTTCTTCAGTGGGACGTCATTCGATTTTTGAATGACTTCAGTTAATATTTGATTCTCGAATGTTTGAGATGATGTTCTGATAGTTGAAAGATGTTATTTTTGTAAGGTTGGGTGTCATCAAACATTAGGAATGATCCGACTCGCATTCGAAATCAAAGGAAGTTGAGGAATGTTGTCTGGAGTATGCTGACGTACGTTGGAAATTTGTGAAAAGTACGTTAACTGAAATTCTTGCACAACGTACATTGTGGCAAGATGACATATGTAAGGCAGGCAGGGCTCACGTACATGAGAAATAGGTGTAACATACATGAGCTGGGTTTCTAAGATGATTCAAGTACGTGAGATTTGGTAGTGACGTACATGAGGTCGGGATTTTCAGTTCCAAAACATGATTTTTGACTCGTTAACGTACGTGACCTTGATCCTAACGTACATGAGGTCCTCCTAACGTACTTTAACCTTAGATTCAAGTACATGAGCCTCTATTTTCTATATATATATCCGAACCCTAACCATTTCGTCCGTCATTTTCATTTTTCACTCTCTCTCACTTTGGGATCGATTCTCTCTGCCTCCCATCAGTTTCCCAACATTCCTAAACATCTATGGAGGTAAGATTTCAGTTCTAATCTCTTCCTTTCATCCATTTCATGCATTTAATTTTTGAAATAGGTTTTTGGCCAAAAATGAAATGGGTTTCAGATTTTGCATGATTCTGTTGAAATGGATGTTGTAGGTTGTTAGATTATGATTGTTGGAGGTTAGATTAACATAAATCTAGCTTGAAAT
>CAODLS010284963.1:0-16484 GCA_948243855.1 Flueggea neowawraea | reverse complement strand
TGGCTGTCCAAAATGGGTGGGGTGGCCATGATTCCCTCCAGAAGTCTCACCAGCTCGTATCTGATATCTTGTCTTGGTTCTCCCAATCTAAAGGTTTCAAATTTTTAATATGGGTTTGATGTTTTTTGTGTTTTGAATTGGAATTGACGGTTCAATTGGTTTTTCAGGACGGCTTCAAGTTGAAGACTTGGAGAATTTGCTCCACGAAAGTTTGCCCTTTTCCTTCAATACAGAGATTGAAGATGGCAGCATTGAGGAGGTATATATTCTTTTTCTCTTTCAATTCTTGTGCAAACCGTAAAAATTGAACCTTTCTTCTTTTATTTATGCGGCACTCAAAATAAAAGATACATATGTTTTTTTGTTTTCTCATACTATCCTGAATAGTTAAATTTCATATCTGTGATAGTTCTTCACAATTTCCAGTGCCTGCAGAAAATTTTCATTTGAAGAGTAAAATGATTGAAACCATAATTAAGAACTAGTTCTGTAGCTATAAAACATATGTGTTGATAACGAGTAGGTAGGTTAACAATTGTGATGCTGACCAGGTGGCAGAGCAGCTGATGATGATATATGAAGAATATTTGCGCAGATATTTTTAGGAAAAAAAAAAGAAATTGTAGATGAATCTGACCCTAATTTGAAGATTATAAAATTTCATGCCTTAATAGATACCCATGAGGCCCAGGTGTTAATGGCATTGAAGGTTGTGGCTTCGACGCTGGAGGTGTTGATGGTGGTAGCTTAGGTACTAAAGGTGTAGATGATGATAGTTGGATTGTACTAATTATGTACTCACTTTTTTTTTCAGTTTGTTCTCATTTGAATAATAAAAAATATTAAAAAGATAACTTGTACTCACTATGTAAATATTTATTTGCGAATTTACTCGTTTTGAAATCGTAATTTTACTAAATAATAAAGAAAGTATTAAGTTTTACTCATTTTGCTCCCCCTGTACTCATTTTGTTCCCATTTTGTACTCATGTTTTGTAAGCATTTGTTGGTGTAAGCATTTATTTGTGAATGTACTCGTTTTGTACTCATAATTTTACTGAATAACAAAAAATATTAAGTTGTACTCATTCTTATTGATATTTATTCTCTATTTGTTATCATTTTGTTGTTGTTCTAGTTTGTACTCACATTATTCTCGTGTTGTTCTCTTTTTTTTTGTAAGCATTTTGTACTGTTCTGTACTCGTTTGTTCTCATCAAGTCTTAAATAATTCATATTTACTATGTGAGTATTTTTTGTGATGTACTCGTTTTGTACTCGTCATTTTACCAAGTAATGAAGAAATAGTTAATCTTTTAAAACTCTGTTTTGACCCGTACTCATTTGTATTGGTGTTAGTTCTCTACTTGTTCTCATTTTGTTATTTGTAGTCATGTTGTTCTCAGCTTGTACTCATTTTTCACTAGTTAAAAGAGTATAGTCAGCACGCGATCAACCTTTTAGCGAGTGGTAAACACGCAGTCAAACTATAGTATTTGTGATATTACTTTTTTCCCATGTTGTATTTTTGAAATGCTTTTAAATGGGTTGTATTTGTATATTTGACTCTTTCTTTTTGTATTTGTTTTGTAATTCACCCTTAAGATAATATTTGTTAACGCAGTATATTCAACAATAAACAGAACTTGAACTTAAAAATTTAAATTTGAATACAAATTGGAACTTCTTTACTATTAACCCGTGTAACTTGGTTTGAAGCTATTCTCATTAGTAAAAAGGGCTTATTGCGTGCCCACGAAAGAATGACGCCAATAAATTAATTTTTGAACTATATTTTTAAAGTCCATTAGTAAGGCATATATTGTTAGCTTTATTTACATATTTTAATTAAAAAACAACGTTCTTATTAGTTATTTGTTATGTAGTCTCAATTCATATTAGATTGATGACATCGCTGTCAAACTAGAAACTGCACCTTCATTAGGTGACCATATAGTCCTAAGTTATCATATTAGCCTCTTGTTGCAAATAACGCTATTGAAATTTGTGATTAGTGGACGGAAAGTATGTCAATTTCACTTTATCTTTTCTTTTTTTAATTTACTGAAAAGAAAAGAAGAAATTAGCTAGATAAATTAAGCAAAAAATATATTGAAAATAAATGGTCTTATTGGTTAATTTTGCGCATAACCGAAAGTGCTTAACATAAACAAAAGTTTGCTTTAATTAAAGCTCCAAATTTTGACATTTGGAGACAACAAATGAATTTAATTACCCCAGTTTGATGTTTGTCTTAATTTAATTTATATCTGCCGATTTTCCCGTCTTCTAGTCCTGCAAATATGGCGTTGCAGTGTTGTTGCAATCGATTGAGGTTGTCTATTTGTTATCTTTACTGATTATATGAGACCCAAAGAAAAAAGATATGCTTCTCACTAATTCATGTATCTGTAGCCAGATACAATATTTCCAAATTGAACCAAAGTAACGACAACTTACACGCACAATAAAGAAGAAAAACACTATTTAAGACTATAAAGCTCGAAAGAAACGAAGCGGGCGTGGCTATAATATAATTTGATGTCATGATTATGATCAAAAAAGGGGTCCCATTTTGTCTAAACTATGTTGAGTGTGCTAATTCATTTTTGAAACATTATAGAATTGGAGCCTCCTGCATGCAGAGGGACATATAATCTCTTCTCTTGTCAGCATGAGAGTTTGGTTCTAATAAATTCTCAGACATAATTTCTCTGATTGAATGAAGTGCCAAAAACTCTAGTCTCATTTAATTCTAAACAGTAATGCTTCATATATTATGTTAGTTTAATGACAAATGTACTAGCTTCATCGTAACATATACCCAGTAAACAGAATCTTTCAATACTTTGTTTATTTTGCATTTAAGATCATCATATTATATTACTCGTCTCCAATTTCCAAAAGATGCATTATATATCCATTCTTCAAATTCTATTGAAAGATTTAAACTAAATCGTAGGTTCGAGCTTTAATTTTTCAGTACAAAATTTCTCTCTATTAATGCTTTTCAAAGCAAATAGAAATTAATCAAGTGAAAATAAACTGTAAAATGAATTCATTAGTAAAGCAAAACTTCATGAAATTCTCTTATTCACGTACTTAATTTTAGAAAAATAAAATTTTTTCATTGTAATCTTTTTAATCAGATTTATAAACAGTGTAGAATGAATGAAATTTGATATTCTCAATGTCACGCAAACCTCATAATATGATTTACTATATGATAACAACAACCTTCAAGATGCTTTACTTCCTGTTTAGTTGATCTAATTGAAGCAAGGTCAAAGACAAATTCATGAAAGTCATAAAAGTAGACATCTCTTTTTTCCCTCATAAATATTGTTTCCTGCTTATTATAAAAAAAAGAACTGAAATTAAAGTTCAAAGTGATGGCCCTCCCTCCATTAATAATAAATCGTATAGCTACTTTACTATCTGGAAATGATAACCACCATTCTAGCTAGTGCCCTATAAATTATTCAGATTGATCTTAGCCAAGCCTCCGTCAAAGCTGTTTCCCTCTTATAAACATCAAAATTGCAATCCAATCAAGTTCTTCGAAAAAAAATGTGTTCGAAGGCTATAACCCTTGTGTTACTAACGGTGGTGGTTTTAAGTTTGATGTTTCAAAGCATTGTGGCTGCTAGAGGTGGTCATTACTTTGGAAAAAGAGTGGGAGCAACCATGAAAGAATATTCAGGAGAAGAAGGTGGTGGTGGCGGAGGAGGACAAGGTGACTATGATTATTACTACAGAAGATATGGAGATGTTCCAAGCCCAGGTGTTGGTCACTAGTATTCAAGTCATTGGCTACATCACCTCCTCATCCATATATATGTCCACTGCAGCTTCTTCATTATCTGTTCCTTCACTTCATGTGTTTTGTTTTAATTTTGTTATATATACTTGCGTTTTTGTATGCCTTAGGATGTATAATTTCCATATTGCTTAATTATTGTGTTCTATATGTGTATATATATCTTATTTTTTCGTGGGAGTGTTAAAAATAATGAATAAATATTTTTTATTGTAATTTATTTGCTACCTTTTTTACATTCATGAATGTATTCATCTTTGAAGGAAAAAAATTGAAATTGAAATTTCTGTAAATTTCTCACAAGAACATATGAATCCAAATTGTGCAAGAGAGTTATAAATCGTATATTTTCCACTTATATTAGTCGCTACTTAGATTAACAAGATTTAAATTACATTTAAAATTATGCGAAAGAGTGAGACCAGTATTTTTCTTTTTTTATCTTCAGGATATAGCTTTGTGAAATTCATATATACGGGTGTAAAAAGAAAAAGCAACTTTCATGACGGTCAATTACATATCAAAAGGGAAAGTTCTCTAGAAAACTAGACGGGTCTTTACGACTGGCCGTTTATAGTTCAAACGATCTGGCGCCTGTACTAAATCGGGTCTTTTAAGTTTCATCAACCCAATAGGACGATTTGTCGTCTAACGTAGCATGCATATTTTAAACTCTTAATTGCCAAATTTTTTTTAGTTTTAGAAAGGATGAATAGTTTTGGGTTATGAATTGTTAATTTGTGATTGAACATGCAAAGAATTAATTAATCTAAAAGGAAACCGAGTGCCACGAGTATGATAACAAGATACAAAACAGGCGTCATTGCATTTGGTCCATGCTTCACGATATGGTCTGCTTTACACGACTTGATTGCGACAAGCACCAAATGTTCATTTGTAGATACACAAATATTTTAGATGAACTAAAATAAGTGCATCCGTCCAATGTGGGAATTCTTCGCATTCTCTCTTATCAAATCGAGCAATATCCATATCACAAGCGGTCATCATAGAGTGCTAAAAATGAACATCGAAGTTGAGTCAAATTGGCTTTGATATCATTTCTTTACGGAGTCATTATCTTCTAAAAAATATGGTATATAACGCCTATGCCGCTCGAACTAGAGCATAAAACTAAGTGTATACTCAATATATATAGTATCTAACATGTGAAAGGATGTAAAATAGTTGTATATGCAACTAATTACACTATAACATTAGTAAACTCTAGTCTCTAAATGATCTGATTCATTCAACTAGAGCTGATCATTAATCATCTTCACTCCGCTTTTCCGATCTTCACAAGGCTTCATAAAAGGAAACTGTGAAGTGAAATCAACTTTGGTATTAGTCTTGCAATCATATGATGGAGGAAAATGAAAACAAGGTTCCATGGAAAATGCATGCTCACATGGTGGATCACGAGTGTGGTTACCCAGAGTCTTGTAAAAAATCCATGGCTTCAATCCTCCTAAACTTTGAGAGACATATCCAAATGTAGACACACCAGTCGTCACCAACACATCACATAAGCTTAGTAGATACATTTCAGACCATGCTTTCATGTTTTGTTCATTGTTATGGAACTTCTGAACCTCTTCATGGCTTGCTTGATACACCCCTACAGTTTCCCCTGTCACAGTTGGTTTTGTCCAGTACATTGTCCTCAAATTCTCAGCATACTCCGAGTGCAATGATGCTACAAACACAGATTTCGAAGTCTGGTTTTTGGATGGAGGAGATATAGTTTTTGTTTGATCTAATTCAAGCAGCAACTTGTGTTTTTTGGGTACATGACAGAATCTGATCCATCAGGGTCTGATATGGAGTTAGTTTTGTGTTGAACACTCTGATTTGAAGGCCTATCCTCTCATCAGCTCTAGTCAAATAAGATTTGTAAAATCTACTGATTAAACCCCATGCCTTATTTGATGGATGAAACAGATAGCGTCCCAAGTGATGAAAAACTATTTCTTTTTGTGGGAACATCTTGTTTAACTCGTCCTTCAAACTAGTCATCATAAAAAGTGAAGGTGCAAAATACTGATCTGACATCAGAATCAATGCAGGTACTTGTTGAATCATAGCTTGAGTATAATCACAGTGAAAAATCTTACTATGTCCACGTTCCAAATCAAGAAACAGGGTCGAGGCAGGAATTCCTGTCGAATTTTTTGCAATGTTACCCTTTATAATTCTCTCATAATCTTGAAGCTTTGTGTGGTGATCCTGATAGGGAAAGCCCGTAGACACCAACCATGATGAATTCAGAAATGGCTCGCAGAAAAGACCTGTCATGTCAGTGCCGAAATCAACGAGAAGGATCCGGTTCGTGAGGACAGCGTAGAGAAATGTTGAAGCAATGCTTATAATTCTGTTTCCTAAGCCATTGGAAGGTATCCACACAATGTATTTACACATTGCAGAACCATTGATATGGTTTCTGCTAAACTTTTTCCTGATCATTTTTACAGTTCTGTTGTATGATTTCGTATGCGGTCCACACCGTCTGTCAAGATCTTCATACTTTCGGAGCTTAGAAATCAGATACTGAGAGGGTTTATCTGGTGAATCTTTTCGAAACAAGTAAGATTGGCACCTGCTTAAGCATGAACTTTCATCGAATCCTGAAGCTAGAGGTCCATGAAGCAGTTTGTCACCAGAACTTCTGACAGATTGTAATGAATCATTTCTTGGCAGTATTCTAGTTGAGTTTAGTGAGTTATTATCCGGACCTGTGAAACCGAACATTGTATGAGACTAGTTCGATCAGAAATACTTGAGTCATCTCTCGGACTAAGATATGGACAGTGTGAACGTTACATAGTACCTGATTTGAAACTCTGGACTGATCCGTGCAGGACCTGATTGGCAGCAACATTTTGAGCAGAAAGATTAAATTTTGAGCTTGAGTGTATCAAAGTGATTAACAAAACTATGCAACACAAAACCAATATTGTGGTAAGTCTCATGGGGCTTAACCCGAATCTCTCCATTGCTGCTTGGAAATTTCCCATGACTTCAGAATGACTATGTCCAAGATCTGATTGCAGTAATCACTCCCTTGTTACATAGAGATATCACAGCACTGTAGTTGTATTATAGCAAAAATTCAACAATCGAAATCCATTCAAAATAGTGAAATACTGACAAATACATATATAAAAGCAATTTTTTTTCCTGAAAAATCATATCAAGATATATACATACCTCTCCTGGGGAAAAGATTAGAATTTGTTTGGCGTAATAATGTGTACAAAATTAACCTGCAACTTTTTTTCATTCTTAATCACAGAGAGAAACAAAACGTACAGAAATTCTTGAGGCCTTTAATCTTCTTGTTTGGAGAGCTGAAAAGTCGTCATTAATGAAAGAAAGGATTCCAATAATCAGCATAACTGAGTTGGATATTTTGGCTCAATCAAGTACAGATTAAATTGGTAATAATGTATTGGCTTACCATATATGAGGTGATACATTTGAGAACAAATCTTTCTTTTTAAAGTAAAAATTAAATATTCGACCAGCATAGCATTATATTATTTGGGCAAATTTTTACCAATAGCCAGTAGCCACACAGAGAAAATAGATTATATATTATTCAACATAGATGAATAATATATCATGTAACGTAACATGTCCTTTTATTAAGGTGTCTTCATTATGCAAGCCAAGTATCCTATGAGAGAGGAAGGGGCAAAAAAAATACAACTTATGGGCTGGCCTACACGTACTTCAATCCACCATGGTTTTAGGCCTACCATCAAAACTGATGCCTGCCTCACTTCATAATTTTTCCCTTTCTTCTCTACAAATACCAGACTAACCTTTTTTTTTTTGAAGAATCAACAAATACCAGACTAACTTAGATGAGTAATACCAGACTAACTTAGATGAGTCATTTCCCAAGAGATTTAATGAAATAAAGTTTCATTTAGACTATGTTAGGATATAAGAGCTGCATAATGTTAGCACAAAAGAAGGATAAAAGCATCTGTAAACAAAAAGATAAAAGCATGTCACTACTGATCGCTCTTATTTTTTTTTATTTAAAAAAAAAGGACAAAAGTGTTTTTAACGCTATCCTAAAAAATAACAACGGACACTGCAGCTCTCCAAGTCTCCAGCGCCACCATTCCCTCCTCTAGAGGTGTCGTTGGTTCCAAAACCGGCGATTCCGGTTTCTGGAATGGAGGAACCGGAACCAAACAGTGGTTTATACAGTTTGATCTGATTTCAGTTCGGTTCGATTTCGGATCCAGTTTTGACCGATTTTGATTGGGTTTGATCGGTTCAACGCTGGTTTTGGTTCAGTTTCTTCTTTTTTTTTAGAAATTTTGTTTTTAACCCTCTATTTTATCCCGTCAATTATTTTTCCGGTTTATAAATTTTTTTATATTGAATAATTAACTATAACACTAATAATACATTGTATTCCAATTTTTTTAATAATTTTCAAACAAATTAACTATTCTAGTAGTAATTACATCACATAATTTTAAACAAAATAAAAAAAACTCATTATATTTTATTAGATAACCTCATTTATGGAGGAGGAATACCGTTGTTACAACTTACAATACCGAATTTAATTATACAATTCAACAATTAACAATACATGATAAATTAAAATATAAAGTAAAAAAGAAAAAAACTATACTAAAATTTTTCATTGATGCAAATATTAATTAAATGTAATGAAATAACAAAATAACTAAATTAAACTATAGTAAAAAAGTGGAAGAAATTTGAAAAATGTAATTCCAAAAAATAACTTAGAGAAATATAGAAAACGTAACTACAATAATAAAATATATAAATAATTAATAAAATTAATTTAAAGCAAAATAAATTTTGAGAGAGTGAGAATGTAAAAAAGATGAGATTGAAAGAGAATAAATAGTATAAAATTGGTAGGAATGATGAGTGTATTTATAGAGTTAGAAAAAAAAAGAAATGACTATTGGAACCAGCTGTTTCAATGGTTTTATAGCTGTTCAAACAGCTGGTTTTACGGTTTTTGAAAGGTCAAACTGGAATCTGAACCGCAACCCTCCGATTTTGAATAGCCGATTTTAGTTTCAATTTTGACCGATATGATTTCGGTTCGGTTCACCGACTCTTGTTAAAAAATAACATATCTATCCTCCTCACACGCCCCTCTGCATTCCTTAGCAGACAGCTTTGCTTTGCGGCTCTTTTTGGCATTTACCCATCTTTCGTTCACCAAATCCCACTCATGTTTGTTCTACTCCAACTCTTCTTCTTGCCTATTGTAACAGCCAAACAAAAAATTTAAAATCTAAAAATTAGTGTGCAATAACAGAGTGCATCACAAACAGACACTAGCAATGAATCGTAGATTGATTTGTGAATTAAAGTCTCTATTTTTGGATTAATACTACTAATTGTTAAATTAACTGAAATGTTGATAAAAATAGAAAAGTATTGAACTTGGGGCAGCTTGACATTTTTAAAATGTGGACAATTTAAAGTAACAGGGGGGAGTCTGGGAGAGCCCAACCAAAGTAGGCAACCGCATAGGACTTTTTTAATCTATCATAAATTGTCTGGTGCACTTAACCTATTGTTTACGCTATGTTTGGAGAAGGTTTTTGGAGGTTTTATGAGATTCGAAAATTTCCAATCGTTGTTTGGGAAAATATTTTTTAAAGAAGATAAGAATTGTTAAGTTGTGAAATTTTTTTACTATTTTCCAAAAACAAAAATTAAAAAAATATATTTAAAAAAAAATAATTAGTAAACATATTTTTTAAATATTTTTAAATTTTAAAAAATAGAAATAAAACAGAAATAAAAAAATATTTTATCAACTAAATATAGTCTTTGAGATTTTTAGAAATCTTCAAAAACCTCCGAATATCAACCGACTAAATGGGTATTTTTTCTATTTTTTTTTCTCATTACAGTTTACTTTACTCTACTTCTCTCCCAAATAAACGAAATTTTTAATCAAAATAAAATATTAGCTTACTTTACTTTTTTTTTTATTTTGAACTGAAGATAATATTAGCTTACTTTACTCTACACTATTCTACTCTAAAAAACATTCTCTCTTTTTTTTTGTTGCCAAATATACAGTGGAAGCCACACAGTACTCCTTATTGGAATTTGCATGCCCATTGCCCAATAGTCACATAAAGCAAAGCAATGTTGTGAATTATAAATTTGAGAAGCACCACCAAACCATTCTTTGGAATCTAAACATGCTTTCTTTCTTAATTCCACTTGGTAAATAAGATTAGTTAGATCATCACTAACAATCTCCTAATTTAAAAAGAAAAAATATATTATTTAATTTAAATTTATTTTACTATTTATCTTGAAATTTGAACTAACTTTATTTTTTTCTCAACAATTAGTATTTTATTGCTAAATTCAAAAATAGGGACAGGAGTGAAGTTGTGCTCCATGTCACTCCTCTCCCTATTTTTTAATTTGGGCAATAAAATATTAATTATTGAGGTAAAAAAATAGATCGGTTTTAAATTTCTAGATAAATAGTAGAATAATATCGAATTAAATAATATATTTTCGCTCTCTAAATTTGAGAGACTGTTAGGGATGCTCTTAGTATGTATACAATACATCACAATGCCACTATTAATGCCATCATTCCCAACTCTCGTATATCAGTTTCTTTTTATTTTTCCCCTAGAAAAGAAAGAAATGGGGCAATCAACGATAACAATTTCGTTGAATGTGATCATGCGAATTTTCTTTTGGTACGTAATGTTTGAAAATTCATAATTGAATATCATAACATTTCATCACTATAATACTACTAATACTATTAAGCCATATAGTGGTAAAAAGAAAAAATTAATTTATGAGTCCCCGAGATTTATCTTAATTAGTAAGTCAGTGCTCGTGTGTTTAGAAATAGCAAGTTAGTCATTCACGCTTATTTTTTAGCTGACGGAGTTAATAGAAGTGGATGTTTACAGAAATACACTCCCTTAAATTTCAAAATCACAACGATTCCTGTCAAGTTTTCTTTCTCTACCTCTCGAGACCCTCCTTCTCTTATTTCTCTCCCACTTCTTTCTTCCACCTCTCTCTCTCCCCCAACCTCACACTCTCTCCCTCCGATGACTTGTGTTTTAAAGGAAGACTCGAGCGTTCCTCTCTTATCTGGGTCGAAAGAAGGAACCCGACAGAGCAAACTATTTCAAGAAACGCAAACCCAACCCGAACGCTTTTGGGTCTAAAAAAGGCAAAACTGATCCGGAGATTTGGTGGTGATTGGAGCTTTGGTGGTAGCTGGGTATGGTGGCTTCGGTAGTGGCTGGGTATGGTGGATGGAGAGAAATTGGTGTTGAAAAAAAGGTTTTTGATTTGGATTCGTTTCAGATGTGTGTCGTTTTTTAACCCTTTTCGCGTCCTCAACTTCAGATCTGTGCTCGAGCGATTTTTTTTAACCCAGAAGAGAGAAAATGGTGGTATTCTTATTGAGGCTCTTCACGTTGGTCTTCTTGTTGTTGCATTTGCAGGTTGGTTTTTGAACCCAAAAGACAGAAAATTCAATCCTTTAATTTCTATGTTTTGTTGGTTTTTTGAATTCTCTAACTTGTTTATGGAAAGATTCTGTATGACATTTACTGCACATCTAAGATCCAATAAGAACATCATTGGCCCACCTTGTAACCTCTTACCTCAGGAAAGATATCTTATCATCGCGATATTGCAATTGTGATTAAAGCTTCTCAAACGGCAGCATTTCGGGAGAGAAATGACGTGGAGAAGCGGTGATGGAGAAGTAACTCCTGACTTATTTGCTTATTCAGATTCTTCCTAAGAAAGAAGGTTCGACAAAACAAAGAGGAGGGTTTCGATTGATTCCTTACCTGGTTGAAATGGGTGGTTGTTGCTGATGTTGTTGTAATTCTGAACAAAGGGTTGAAGGGTTCGAAAAAAAATCCAAACTTGGTTGAGCTGATTTTTGGGCTTTGAATGGTGTTATTGCAATGTTGACGTTCTTGATGCTTCTTGACTTTGTTGAGATCGATTTTAGTTTTTAGGTTTTGCTTGTTTGTTCAATCTGTGTTGTTGGTATACATATTGCAAATTTGAATGTTGTTGGTTTCTGGATTTTAGTTGTTATCCTGCTCTTCGTTATTTTTGAATTTTTGAGTTAAATTTATTTGGCCTTAATGTAAATGATTAGAAAACTTGAGAATAGGTTGCTATAATTTTTTTTATTTTTTTTTGTGAAGAACACCAAGAACATGTATGAAATAGAATTCGGAGCAATTTTGTCTTTAAATTTTCATTTAAAGTGTACCAAGCTACATGTTAGCAATTTACTAACGGACCACTAACGAAAGTACTTCAGTGCAATCCAGTTTTTCACTTCAAGCTTGCGTGAAGGACTAACTTGCTATATCTAAAAACACAAGGACTGACTTACTAATTAGGGCAAACTTCAACGACTCGAAAATTAATT
The DNA here is from genome assembly GCA_948243855.1 of Flueggea neowawraea. Classification (NCBI taxonomy): domain Eukaryota; kingdom Viridiplantae; phylum Streptophyta; class Magnoliopsida; order Malpighiales; family Phyllanthaceae; genus Flueggea; species Flueggea neowawraea. The sequence continues at coordinate 4,197 of CAODLS010284963.1, read as the reverse complement.
TTCCTAGTAAAAAACCCAAGGAAAAACATCCCAAGTCTGTTTATCACCTTTTTCTTGAACTTAGATTTACTCATGGTGAAAACATGCCATAAACCACCATATTAGCACTAGATTGGTCTTTATACTGTGAATTTATACGTATCTTTTTCATTGTACTTTTAATTTAAAAAAGGAAAAACCACTGCAGTCGTTGAGGTTTGACTATATCTCTCATGTGGTCCCTAAGATTTTAAAATTAGCCATTTTGATCCATCGTTCTTAACTTTATTTGGTTTTTTAACGATAAAGGTGAAATGTCAACAATACTCATGTCTAATAAGTCAAAACTCCTTCCCTCTCTCTCGTCTCTCTTTCATTCCCTTCCCCCCTCTTTCTTTCCTTTCTTACTTCCCCTAAAACCTCCATCACCACCGCCAAAACCACCTCCTCCTTCACCACGATGACCACCGCTGCCAAAACCACCACCACCAAAATCACCTTCTCTCTCTCTCTCTCTCTCTCCTTATCTAAAACGCATATCCACTCTCAATTCCAAACCCATATTTTCTGCCCATCCTCTGCACTCTCACTCGATCAACCTTAGCCGCACACACCCATCCTTCTCTGCCCCCGCTCTGCGTCACTTGCCACTTCTTTCTCTCCAAAACCTAACTCCTCAACACAGATCTCTCGACCTAAACCTCCATCACCATTCTTTGGTTAATTTGTTCTCCATCCAATTCGACGCCTTAATAGGCGTGAATTATACTCACCCACAAAGAAGAAAACCATAGTTGAGAGACCCACATAGACAAAATTGGTGAAATCGTTGAATCGAAGTATTTTTTCTTCTTGACAACGGTTGTGTCTTTGGTCACACGATTTTGAGCTTCCTAACTAATGGGTCTTCTTTGAGCATGGTGACAATGATGATGGTGAAGAGTAATAGAGATCGTGTTGTTTGATTATAGATGTGGTTGTTGTATTTCATTTCTGTTCTTAGACTCTTTTTTATTTGACTTTCAAAATTTTCTAATTTTTTTGTTGTTTTGTATTCTATATTTTGCAATTTTTAATTGGGGTGTTATTCTCTTAATATTTTTTTTAATTATGTTGTTATTTCTTCAAAAAAAATTTGTTGTTTTTTTTTTTGATTTTGGGTTGCAATAGAAGGCAAGAGATGAATTTGATGTTATGGTAATAGTTGTGGTGTTAAAAAAGGGAAAGAAGGTTGTAGATTCAAATAGATGATGAGCGGAGTTTTTGAATTGGGGTTTGATTTGATAAGGTCTGAGTGGGTTCAATGGTGTGAGAGAGAGGGAATTTATGTGTGTGAGTGAGAGAACCAGAGATCTGGTTTTTGGTGTTTGGTTGGTGAGAAAGTGAGGGAAAAGAAAGACGGAGAGAGAGAAAGAGGGTGAGTGATGGTATTTTTGTCATTAAATTCGTAAAATTAGTAAGTCACATGTGCCACATCAGATTTTCTGACGTGACTCTTTATATTTGACAGACGGTGACATAGCAACGGATCGAAATGACTAATTTTGAAAATTGAGGAACGACACGAGAGATATGATAAAATCTCATGGACTACAGTGAATTTTGCCCTTTAAACAATTTCTTATCTAGCCAAAAAAGTTTGAGTTAGTTTCAGAAGAATTATGTGGAAATGTAATAAGAGAATATGTATAAATTATAGTCAAAGTACTTAACAAATTGACTATTTTTTAAAATACATTTGCTAAAGTTGTATCCGACTTCTTAATGCTCATTGTAGAAAACAAGAGATTTAGATTACAGATACTATATAATTAATTAATAAGGTTTTCATCTGGTGTCATTCTGTAAAATTTTTCCGGTTTAATGGATAAGTAATTGTATTGTATTAACTTATACAAGAACATATATAATTAGTTTTCAGATGGAATAAATTAAACATGAACACGATCAGTTAATCGAAACATGAACAATTTAATCCCCGACTACCTTTTTATCGATTAAAAAAAAAGAAACATGAACAATTTGATATTATGATCCCTGTTCACAAGATCAATATCCCCTAATCTTTTGCCATGTTCTCCTCTTTTTATTTCTTTTTTTTTTAAATTATAGTCACTTTACTGAGCAACATTCGCCATTGTCGGTTGTTGCACAACTTTGACAGCTTATTCTCCATTCATTTGACCCTTCAAATCAATCCAAAATCTCCATTCTTTGCTGTCTTAAGCTCAGTCACCATTTTCCCTCTCCACATCACACCTGTTGTATTCACATGTCTATTCTTTTTGCCGAATCATTTATTCACTTATATAAGCACTAGTGATTTCAGAAATTTGAGCAGAAACCCAACACTCCTTTCAACCAAATGTTGCAACTTTACCATTAATTCACAGATCAAAGCAACACTCCCACAATCTACTAGCCGTATATCAGAAAAGATTGCAGCTTTGGTATGCAATTGTAGATCAAGTTACTATTTTTTAACTGAGTCCAAAGATTGCTGATGCAGCCACATGAAAAGGCTAAATTTGGCAAAGAGAAGGGTGGGTAATGACAATGTTGGTGTGAAACGGTAGCCTAAAGGGCTGTAAGAAATGGACAAAAGCTGAAGCCTTTAATGCTGCCACGAAAGTTGGCCATGAGATGATGATTGGTTTTTGTTCAATTTGGAGATACATTAGCATGCTAAGTAAAAATCACTCTCATGGGCTTGCCTCTGTGTAATCATTTACCTAGTCTTCGCAGGTTTGTTTTTGGTAAGGAAAGTCATACAAGTAGTTAGTTAGTATTTTTGTCTCTTTTAAATTGAGTTCATTTGAAGCTTCTTTCAACTTCAAGTTTCTTGAGCTACTTGCAAAACTCGTGTGATGATTCGACAGTTATTGCTAATAGATATAGACTATCTTTCTTCTGTTTCTAATAATAAACTATTTCATTTTTATGCAAAGAAGAAAGAGAGGGTTTTTGGTGTTGGGTCAGTAAGAAATTTGGAATTTTTTTTGTAATTTTTCTGGATGGAGAAGTTGGAAGAATATGGAGAGAGTGATTAAAGAGTGGGGTCTGATAAATGTCCTCAATATCAGCTTTAAATTCTATGGTCACGTCTGGTTGGTGTTGTAATGGTAGTCCAAATGTAACTGTCACTGATTCACGTGATTCTGCCTTTTCATCGCCATCACCTAAAGATTCTTAATTTTCATCTCTTTTTCTCCTGCAGAAAGCTCTCTCGTCTTTATTTTACGTTTGGCCTCATTTTACATTACTGCATACATAGTAGACATCAATAAGAGTATAAGACTGCTAACTTGCCACGTTTCTGTGTGGGTTGGTTTGGTTTCATTATTACTTGTCTTCTTGTTTGATTAAATAGCAAGCAACAGTAAGGTATCAGTTTCTATCCATTTTCATCATCCAAAAAAGAAGAGAGAGAAATAAAAGCACGTAATGATCAACAACATAAAAGAATTGCACAGAAATAATTGAGGGTCCATCTACATTTATGATGTTTGGACTAAATAATTGTGGTGGAGTTGAGCTTCATTGTTTATAGGTTTCATGTTTGATAGAGAATCAGGAATGTTATGAGTGTTGATTTTGAGGTGCGGTTTTTCTTTTGCTTGAGAAGGATTCGTAAGAGGATTTGTCAAATTTTCTATAAAAGTTTGGTGGTGATGTGATGGAAGTATGGATGGCATGTGGGTTTATTGGAAAGTGGGTGAATGCGACCTGCTGTTATCTCCCCTATTGAGAATCTAAAGTGGTGCTTTGTGCATTGTTTTTTTTTGGGGATATGCTCTCACTTTACTTTCTGAAATTCTCTCTCTGGTTGATTCCATATTCAGTCCAAATATTCCCTTCCACATTGCAGATCCACAAGGCAGAAATTTTCAAGAACAACCACAACAGGTTCAGTTAATACATTGAGGTGTAGGAACCATGGTTCTTGGCCATGGAAAATGCTGGGATACTTCAAAGGTTTGTGCTTTTTACTTTTTGAACTCAGTTTCATGGCTTTACCCTTTTAGTTACATTTAGGGATGGTTCATTTGAAGGTTTGGAGCATTCACTTTGGAATGGTTGTGTGGACAAGAATTCAGTTTGAAGAAACTTTGTTAGTCAGCGTGCTTCTGACATTTGTTTGATTTATGTTGTCTTCTGCTTAAATTGAATATCAAAAGGACTCTTGGAAGACACTGTTGGTTTTGGCTTATCAGAGCC
>CAODLS010284854.1:0-11648 GCA_948243855.1 Flueggea neowawraea | reverse complement strand
GAGTTACTCGAGTGGCAAACATAGTTACTCGAGTAAGTTCAAGTTCCAAAAAGCCACTGATTGTTGAAGTCACTCGAGTAAGATGAAAGTTACTCGAGTGTGCAAATGCTAAAAATGTGAGTTACTCAAGTGAGAAAAAAGTTACTCAAGTGAGTACTGAAATTAGAAAATACATTGATTTGGAAGTTACTCAAGTGAGGAAATTGTTACTCGAGTAAGCGAGCATTAATGAGACGTAAGATCTGAGGCAATCAAGTCTAAAATGGAAATATTCTGAAGAAATCAATTACCAACGGTTATATGTGGCGATTACTTGAGTAAGGAAATATGTTACTTGAGTAAGTCAAGGCTGAAAATGGACATCTACAACTAGAGATGGAGTTACTCGAGTAATAACTGAAAAGGAAAGAAAATCAAGATTGATTTCACACTCCAACGACGAAAAATCAATACACAATGGCTAGAAATCTTAAGGAAGATACAAATACATTCCAGAACGTGGCAGGAGATAAGAGACAACACTTTCACACTCATTACAACCTTACTTCTAGCATTAATCATACACTTGGTGATACAAGTGTTCTTGTGCTTATTTCTTATTTTCTCTACTTATATCTATTGATCTTATTCTATTTTGGTGAGAAAATTCTTGTGAAAAACAGAGAGTTTGTAAGGTTGGGATCAAGGGTATATCCTAGGCTTGGTTTATTCTTAAACAGGAATCAGGTATTGTAAGAGTTTTCACTTAGCTTGAAAGTGAATGTGGCTTTGGAGGTGTTGAGCGGGGAATCAACTTCTTTGTAGTTGTCCTTGTTGGATTGAGCCATAATCAATCATCTTGATAGTGAATTGGGAAAATCATAAGTGAGATACTTAGGTAGTGGATGTAGGAAAGGTTGGCTAAACCACTCTAAATCACTATGTTCATTTTTTATCTTCTCAACTCCAACAATTTCAACCAAGGCAACACTGACATTCTCTTTCATATATAACTCGAGTTATGGGCTCCTTTAACTCGAGTTAGCCATGGGTCATTCCACTCGAGTAACATAAAGTGTTTACACACTTACGTCATATCAACCTCAGGGCTCCACAACACCTAACCGTACAAAAATACATCAATTAAACATCTTCAAACATCAAATCATCATCTGAAATACCTAAACATCACCACAAACATTCAAAGAACGGGTTGGAATTGAATGAGATTCAATCAAAATTGAACGGGGTTCAACAAAAGACCTTGTCAGAATTGAATGGAATACTATAGAGAATCTGATCGGAACGGACGAGGTGTTATAATATCTATATATATGTATAAATATACATATACGTAGCCATCTTTGTATATGTATATATATACATATACATAGATATCTATGTATATGTATATATATATGATGTCTGCTTTGCATGCGAATGTTTAAAGAAATGTTTTGCAGAAAAGTATTATATATATAAAGTGTATATTATATTATACACGTATATGTGTGTTCGGTATTTTTGAACTGTTTTTAAAATGGTCTATGTAAGTTTTGGAGACGATATGGAGTGCCGTCCTTCATTGAGATTTCTCACCCATTCCCTTAATATTTTTTAAGTATTCTTTTGATGGTCAACAACCGTTTGGCACCTTAATCTTGTTTAGGCTCTACTTTTATTTTTTGTATTAGAGTTCTACACCGGGTTGCTATTGGATTACTGGGTTTTCATTTTGTATTTTACTACTGAAATTTATTTACACATGTTTATATTATTTTGGTATATTGATATTACCTTGTTATACTTATATATTTTATTTATATAAAAATGTTTTATATTTCATTTACCTCGTTAATAAATGTTTTAATAAATGAATAAGTTGCATAAAATGTTGAATCTCTGAGGCTTGTGCGAGATAAGCCGAGCCTCTACTTTGGTCCGTCTTGTACACCGGTCATGGCCCCGCAACGGGTTTTGACATTTATCACGACCCAAGATCGGACCATGACTGGCGTATGAGGCGAGCTAAACCATATGCCCAGCCTATCTCGCACAAGCCTCGGATAATCAGAACATTTACCCATTTCATTTATTAAAAACATTTATTAAACAATTATATATATATAAGTATAACAAAATAATATACTATATCAAAATAAGTGTAAAAAAAATTAGTATGTAAATCCAGGTGACAAAATAACAAAATATACCCAATAACTCACTAGTATTCAGGTGTGGAGCTCTAATAAGAAAACACAAAAGCTCGACCGAAAAAGCACTCATTATCAAAATGGAATGCCTCTTTGAGAATGAGTTACCAGAAGGTTGTTGGTAACAAAAATACCTAAAATGTTAAGCCAAGAAATAGGGTGAGAATACTCAGTGAGGGCAACTGTAATACCCCATATTTTTATAGTTATTTTGGAGACTTATATTTGGGATAATTAGTTTGGAATAATTATTTTGGATAATTTAGAAATTTATTTGAAATTTTATTTTTTATGATTGGAGGGTTAATTTTATGTTTTTGATGTTAATTTGGTGATTAATAAAGATTATGGGTGATTTGGGAAGTGTTTGGTTAAGTGAAAATGGTGAAAATTTGAAAAGAAAAAAAAAACTGGAAAATGCAACCAGACGACCGATCGTTCGCTTTGGGTTGCCATACTACAAGTCGTTCGTCGCTGGGGGCTTGTCGTTCATGCCGAAACGGTTGTCGTTCGCGTGCGTGCATTTGATTCCAGCTGGAAACAACGCGTTGTGAAATGGAACGCTCGCACATTCACACTATGCAACCCGAATGGCATGTCGTTACATCCGGTCGTCTGGGCGTTCCATTTGTTGTTTGAGCGTACGACAGTGGACACTTGAGGGAAACGACGTCGTTTTGTTCTGCAGATTTCTCTATTAAACCAGAACCGACACCACTTCGTTTTTCAGCAATTTCTCTCTCGTTTCTCACCCAAATCCGATGAAATTTGATTCCTTTTGCTCTCAAGACATTCCTTTATTAGATTTGAGGTATTTTCATCGTTTATTTTCTATTTTTAACTCCTTTTTATGCTCATATTTCTTGATGTTCATGTTTGACCAAAAAATGAGTTGTGAGGAGCTAGGGTTCGATTTTGGCTGGATTTTTGGGTTGATTTGGATTTGTTTATGATAGATATATGTATACCAATGCATGATGATACCTAGATATCGAGGTAGACGATAGTCATGTTACCCTGGCCCAGTACATGATTGGATTATGGATCAGTGGCATGACCCTGATCATTATATAGTGGGAGAGTGCCATAGACCACACTACGTGTTCCTATGGTCCCATGATAAGTATTTCAGGTTTTTAGAAAAACCTAATACTACGGGTAGTATTTTACCAATGTGCATGTGTATGCTTTTGGTGCAAATGATTTTGAAATGTTTTCTCGGAAACATACTATGTATATAGTGTATAAGTATGTATACCTGTTGTATATCGCATGTGCTAGTTTTCAAACGGTTTTCAAACCAGTCTTTGTGAGGCACAAATGAGGCAATCTGGAGTGTTTTTCCTCACTCACTGGGTTGACCCCTTTGTTTCTCTGTGTTGTCTTGTTTCCATGATTACAGGTTGACTTCGACCCAGCAGCCTTTGGACATTCTCCACCCAGTGAGACACAGTTATTTTGGTTAGTAGCGCCTTTTTGCCGGGCTATGTCTTTTGTAGTAGATGCTCCATTCCGAATGTTGTAGGGTTATGGGGTTGTGTATTTGATTTTGATATTATGTTTTGCGATTAGATCGCTTTGTGTATATTTACATATATTATATTTTGATATATATATATATATATGGTATATATTATTTTCATATAAATGTTTTAAATAAATGAATGGGAATAATTTTAAATCTTTGAGGCTTGTGCGAGATGGGCCGGGCTTCCATAGACGGTTCACCTCGTACGACGGTCATGGTCCCGGGAATGGGTCGTGACAAAAAAAATCATAATTGTTGGCACCAAGACATAGGATGTTGAAATAACTCCCAAAATTTCATATTACTTAGGCGTAAGTTTAGAAAAATACTCTATTCCACATTGCTTATTAATAAATTTGTGAAGACGTCTAATCCTTATAAACAAATCATGAGCTTTAATTATTTTGTATCACAAATCCTAGACTAAGTTAACTAGAGAAGGTGTAACTTAGAATTTAGATTCGTGAGAGTGAGAGGATTTTAACAAATTTTTTTTGTCCAAAAATTGTTGTAATATCTCCCTCTTCCGTTAAGGTTTCGGTGGATCTCCGACTTGATCTCGAGTTTGGGGTGTTAATTTGTTGCATTTGGTGTATGAGGAGTGATAACTCGAGTTAGCAAATAGGATAACTCGAGTTATGTAAGGGTTGGATAACTCAAGTTGGCGTTGTTGTAACTCGAGTTGTTTGGGAGTTGGATTACTCGAGTAAGTCTATGGATAACTCGAGTAAGCCATGAAACCAGAATGATCTGGAGAAAGGATAACTCGAGTAATCAAACGTATAACTCGAGTTAGAGCTCGATTGGGCATAAAGTCTATAAATACCCCCTATCCAACTCATTTGGTTCTTACTCAACTCTCTCACTCTCAAACACTCCAATCCATCCAGAATTCGTCTCCAGTGTTTCTCCTTAGTTCTACATCATCTCAAAGGTAAGATTATGCTTCTAAACCCTTGCATTTCTTCAAGTTTTCATTCTTTTGCAAGATATGCATGTTAAGGTTTTGAGTGCATGTTCATAGAGTTAGATACGTGATGCCTCTATTGAAATGGTTGTTTGGGGTTGCTAGATCGTGCATTTAAGAGTCTAGAAACACCTAGAGTTGGCCTTTAATCACCAGAATTAGGGATGATCATAAATGGGTTAGATCATTACTAGTTGTTTTGGTTGTTTGGACCTTAGTTTCATGTTCAAAAAATTGTTTGGAGTTAATGTGGGTGATTGGTTGGAATTTTTATCTGTAAAATCAAGATTTGTCGAGTTTTAGAAATTCTAGAAAAGTGATTTACTCGAGTAAGTGACTTGGGTAACTCGAGTTAGGCTTCCCTATAACTCGAGTTATCAAGGGTCTGGATAACTTGAGTAAGGCTTTTCTGTTACTCGAGTTATCTATGGTTCAGAGGGACTAAAGATGTAATTTTTGGGTATTTTGCAATTTCTAAGAGCTAGAGGTATAATTTGGAGATTTTTAATTCTTGGTGGACTTATGGGTAAATTTTGAGAACTTTGAGGACTAATTAGTAATTTTACAAAGGTTGAGAGACTTAACTGTAATTTTACGTAGATTTGGATATTTGAGGTTTTAGTGTTAGATCTTCGACCGAAGTAGATCTTTCGTCATTGGACGAGAGTTTGCACCTGCATTTGCATATCATGCATTCAGTATCGCCACAGTACCAATACTCCGTTTTGATATCTGTTATGTTGGTATATGTTTCAACTTCCTGTGCTTATTAGCAGGATCAACCACCTACCCGTTGTGCTTGACTGGATCCATAACTTCGGATACCATATGAGTGAAATGACAGCTTCAGACACTTAGGTTGTGTCTCCTAAATTATATGTTTTTGTCGTGTTCGCCATTACTCTGAAAATGGAATAATAATGACTTGGCTAATTAATAATAAGGATTATGTGATTATTAATACTCAATTTTTGTTTTCGATAAATAATATTTATATGATTTATAAATATTTTCTGCAAATTTATTCAGTCTCAGATTTTGAATATTTATATAAAGTATATAAATATTCTTTGTAAAATGATTTTTACTCAGCATGTGTGCTAGTTATATATATGTTTTATATATATATATAATTATATATTTCGGAATGGGGCACTTGTGCTACATAGGATAAACGTAGTATTTGGTGTACCAATGCTCAGTTAAGGCCCCGGTTACCAGGATTTATGGTAGCCGTGTGTCCGGCTAGACACATGTACTCGGTATTAGCTTGGTGAGAGAGTGCACCCTTAGTTGATTTAGTAGTCAGTTTCATGTCCCATATCCACCTCATCTATACTATATACGATACATATATTATGTACATTTCTGTCTGTTGTTTGCTTTGGATGCGAATGTTTTTAAAATAAGTTTTTGAACTATATTTCAGTATTAGCGTGTATACGAATATATATACACTTATATTTGCATGCGGTATTTTTGAAATATTTTAAAAACCAGTTTTTGTGCAGCCTGGTACTGCTCTAGAGTGTCGTTTCCTCACTAGGGTTTCTCACCCCTTTTATTATGTTTCTTGTCCATCCTCTTTATCTCATTTCACAGGTTCTCATTTTGGTATCCGACAACCATCTGGCATTTTGTACCTAGTGAGACATCCATTGATAGTGAGTGCCTTCTTGGTTAGGCTCCTTTTATTTTTGGTTAGAGCTCTACACCAGAATGCTATTGGGTTACTGGGTCTGATTTTGTCCTTTTGGATTTATACTTTTACTATGATATTATGATTTGTTTTTGGGAGAACTTACTAATTGATATTATATATATGTACTTATGATTATGATTTAAGTATAAAGTGTTTTATATTTTACAAATATTTTGATAACGGTTTTAATCAATAAGTTGGGTAGAATGTCTGATCTCTGAGGCTTGTGTGAGATGGGTCGAGCTCCCACAGATGGTCTGCCTTGCACGCCGATCATGGTCCAAAAACGAGTTGTGACAAAGGTGGTATCAGAGAATTAGTAACTCTGGAGCAGTTGTGTACTCTGATACCAAAGGTGATATCAGAGCTTTAGGTTTTTGTAAGTTTGAGTCGGTGTGGAGCATAGGTATCTTTTATCGAGTCAGTCTGATTTGCATCTGTATATTCTTATAATCTTTGTCTCGGTATTATGGCAATCATTTTCATGCTGACATTTGCCTGCGTGTTTTATCTGCCTGTTCTCTGTAGCGATGGATCATCGTAGTCGCGATCGTGGTCATGGTAGACCTAGACGAGAGCCTATTGAGGCTGCAGCTCAATCTGTAGTGGATCCGCACGACTCGCATAGTGGGCCAGAGGTTACAGCGTCAGCACCTCAGCAGTAGCCACGTGTTCATCTTCAGCAGCTTCTCACAGCTCAGATGGAGATGTTTGAGCGTATGGCTCAGGTTGTTGACTGTATAGAGAAAGCTCAGCCAGGTCAGGCGGCTATGGATCAGCCAGTGGAGGCAGCACCAGTTCCGCCAATGGTGCCACCAACATCTCAACCTCAGCCCGATGAGCCTACATCAGTAGCTCCGGTGGTAGCACCCATTTCCATGAGCTAAAGATGATGATATTCTGGATCGATTTATGAAGCTGAAGCCACCCAGATTTTCAGGTGGGATAGGAGAGGATCCCTATGAGTTGTTCCTGGAGGTAGAGCACCGCTTTGAGGCTCGAGGCATTACTGATGATGCCAACAGAGTTAGACTCACTGAGTTCCTTCTGAGTGGTCATGCAGCTTCGTGGTGGAGGATTTTGGAGGCCTGGGGAGATTTTGGTTAGACTAGATTTAAGGAGGAGCTCATTGCTTCTGTCCTTCCTTGGAGTATCGAGAATAAGAAGGCGAATGAGTTCAATAATTTTTGTCAGGGAGCGGACATGTCAATGACAGAGTATGAGGAGAAGTTTAAGAATTTGAATAGGTATGTACCTCCTCAGAGTCAATGGGAGGAGGCATTGGCTAGGAAATTTCTGGATGGGTTGAGACCCATGATTGGCAGAGTGGTGGCGACTTTAGGGTTGACCACCGTGAGGCAGATGGATGAGTCTGCAAGAGGGATGAAGTATATGGATGAGAGGCATCCAAGAGAGTCGAAGACAGCGAAGACAGAGGGTTTTTTAGAGGCCCAATCGGAGCAGAGGTGCCGACATTTTTCTAAAGGTCAAAGGCCTAGTCATAGCACTCAGAGCCATAGTGTTACTCAACCAGCTGGGCAGAGTAGAGGACAGATCTCGGGGGGCTCGTATTTGCCTTGTAGCACATGTGAGAGAAGGCATCTCGAGACTTACAACAAGGCAGCTGGCAACTAATTTTATTACAGACAGCCAGGACACAAGATAGTTGAGTGTCCTGTGAGGTTGAGTGTCGAGGCTCAGGCTGGACAGTCTTCAGCTGAAAGGTAAGGTGCAGTCAGTACCGGTGATGGCAGAGGAGTCGAAAGAGGTTCAAGGAGCCGCAATGAGGCTAGTCAGGGTGGTGGCCGTGGTCAGGCAGCTCAGAGTAGTGCCGCTACAGGAGGGCAGACCAGAGTATACCATCTCACCCGTCAAGAGGCTCAGACCTCCAATGCTGCAATTACTGGTACGCTTTCTATATTTGATACTCCAGCATATGTATTATTTGATGCTGGTGCATCACATTCATTTATCACTCTGCCTTTTGTTGAGCGTGCTAGGTTAGTATTGCGTTAGTTGGATAGGGTGGTAGAAGTCTCTTCACCTTGAGGTGCAAAGATGTTGATTAAATATGGAGTTTAGGGTTGTGTGATTAACATTGGTGGGCACAAGTTAGTAGCCAACCTCATCTTATTAGATGTGGGAGAATTTGATGTCATTCTTGGTATGGATTGGTTTTTTGATTGGCATGCTACCTTGGATTGCTTCGCCAAGATAATATTCTTTCAACTGCTGATTAGAATGAGTTATATTACTAGGTGAGACAGTGTGGTATAGAGTTACGTATCAACTGTTAGAGCAGAGAGGATGAGGAGTTAGAGACTCAGTTGAGGGAGTTGTTATACAAGGGATTTGTTCGACTGAGTATTTCACCGTGGGGCGCTCCAGTGCTATTTATAAAGAAGAAGGATGGAAGCCATCGTATGTGTATTGACTACCGTCAGCTTAACAAAGTAACAATGAAGAATCGATATCCACTTCCAATGATAGATGATCTGTTTGATCAGTTGCAGGGTGCACAATCGTTTTCTAAGATCGACTTGAGGTCGGGATATCATCAGTTGAGGATTAGGGTTGCGAATATTCCGAAGACGATGTTCCAAACTAGATATGGCCATTATGAATTCTTAGTAATATCGTTTGGTTTGACCAACGCACCAGCGACATTTATGGATTTGATGAACAGAGTGTTCAGACCATATTTGGATCGATTCGTCATTATTTTCATTGATGACATCCTGATCTACGCGAGCAGTAGGGAAGAGCACGAGGACAATTTGAGGTCAGTATTACAGATGCTACGAGAACATCAGCTTTATACTAAGTTCTCAAAGTGCAAATTCTAGCTTGAATAAGTGGCATTCTTGGGACATGTAGTGTCTAGAGAAGGCATTATGGTTGATCCAAAGAAGGTAGATACATTACTCCATTGGGGGAGACATAAGACCACTACGGAGATTCGAAGCTTTCTTGGTTTGGCAGGGTATTGTAGGAGGTTTATCCAAGATTTTTCTAGGATTGATGCTCCTATGACTCGGTTAACTTAAAAGGGAGTTAAATTTGTTTGGTCCGATAAATATGAGGACAGTTTCCAGAAGTTGAAGAAGTGTCTGACGAGTGTGCCAGTGTTGGTTTTATCGTCAGGTTCTGGAGGTTTCTCGGTGTATTGTGATGCACCGAGAGTTGGTGTCATGACCAGTTTTCATATCATGACCGGCGTACGAGGTAAACCGTCTGAGAGAGCCCGGCCCATATCGTACAAGCCTCAGAGATACATACATTCTACCCAAAATTATTCATTAATTCAAATATTTAATATTTAGAAAACATTTTATACTGAAAGTATTTAATTATATAAAATGAATATAAATTTAATAGAGTAAATGTAAATTCAAAACCCAAAATACAAAATACAAAATGCAGCTCAGTAATCCAACGACAACCCGATGTGGAGCTCTAATAACACAAATAAAAGTAGAGCTCAGATGAGGGCCACTCACTATATGAAAAATGCATCACTGGGATCGATGTGCTGGACAGTTGCTAAGCGTAAAAAATATCACCTAAAAAATAGGTTTACAGATAGACAAAAGAATAAAAGGAGTAAGAATCTCTAGAGAGGAAAAGACACTTCAGACCGCCTTCATGCCTCATATAAACCGTTTTGAAAACAATTTAAAAATATACTGCATACGTATACACAAAGATACCATATAATATACACACTACATACGTATAGCTTTCAGAAAATCTTTTCACCAAAATGTGCGCACCCAAGGCATATAACATGCAGTCATATAGTATCAGAGGTATATATATATCAGAGTCAGAATATAGGACTAGAACAAATAGAATAATAATGTGGACTCCGCCACAGACAAAATAAAACATGTATATGGCTAGATACACGGTCACCCCATTACCACGGTAACTATAGCCTTGACAGAGCATTGGTATACCAAAGACTACGTATCCCGTAGCTAGGTGTCCCATATCAGAATATTATATACAAATAATATTAATAAACGAACATGCAGAGTATAAACTATTTTGAAGAAAATATTTATATATACCATATATAAATATTATTTATCAGAAATAGAAATTTTGTAAATTAATAATCACATAATCCAGATTATTAATTAGCCAAATAATTATTAGTTCAATTTCAGATCATAGCAAGACACAACAAAAACTGCATATAGAGTCTGAAAACACAACCTATGTGTTTGAAGCTGTCATTTCACTCACCTTAAATCTGAAGCTAAGAATTCAGTCAAACGCCACTAGCAGGTGGCTAGTCTCGCTGGCAAGAGCACGAAGCTGAACAATTACAGATAGAACAAATATCAAAATGTGGTACTATTGCAGTACTAAATATATGATACGCAAATGCATATGCAGATCCTAGGATGACATCAAAATTCTAATTCGGTCAAAGATCTTACATTGAAACCTAAAAAATTTGGAATCTAAGCGAAAAACTAGTTGGATCCTTGAATTTGTTTTGTAAAATTATGTTTTGGTCCCCCGACCCACTTAAAATTACAAGATGGTCCTCAAAATTTTCAAAAATTTTATTAGGTCCTCCAAGTAGTCAAAATTTCAAATAGAGCTCTCAAACTTTTGAAAATTGAAAATTAGTCCTTAAACCCTCAAAATAACAAATTGCTTCCTAAATTGGAAAATATCAGATTAGTCCACAAGCATGCAAATATCAGAATTGGTCATTGCAACAAAAAACTACACAAAAACGTCCCTAAAACCGAAACACACGAAACTCGATGTTCTAAACCATCCACATTACCTCAAATCATTCTCTAGAACACAATCTAACCTTGGTTTCCATCAATTCTGTCACGACCCATTCCCGGGACCGCGACCGGCTTACAAAATGAACCGTCTATGGGAGCCCAGCTCATCCCGCACAAGCCTTAAAGTACAAAACTTATACCCAAACCTCATATTTAAATAAATATGAATAACAAATAAAAATATAGTCTTTGTTTATTAAAAACAAATCATACATAGTATTAAGTGCGGAATTTAATTCCAATTAAATCATTTGAAATGTCAGAAAACCTAAACAGAACCAACAGGAATCCGGTGTATGGAGCATCTAACAATTCAGACAAATGGGCCCGGTCAAAAGGGCATTGACCGCAACATCAAAATCCCTCACTGAGCATCAAAAGTCAACGAACAAAGTTTCTCAGAGTCACCTGCAAGATGATAATAAACAGGAGACAAACAAACAAA